>JAJLXV010000154.1:0-36879 GCA_030571435.1 Myxozyma mucilagina | reverse complement strand
TTGTTCACTTTCACACCTTGTACACTTTCCATAACTTTCCATCTTAATTTGCCACATAGCCCATACACACTTCTAGACATTTCCAGTTTAACCCAGCTTATCACAAACCATTCTCAACTCGCCACATGATCCCTTAT
Source organism: Myxozyma mucilagina (assembly GCA_030571435.1). NCBI lineage: Eukaryota > Fungi > Ascomycota > Lipomycetes > Lipomycetales > Lipomycetaceae > Myxozyma > Myxozyma mucilagina. The sequence goes on along the minus strand of JAJLXV010000154.1, from coordinate 36,742 downwards.
CTGAATTATTCATTTCATTCTTAATCCAGTCTCTGATCACATGATGCTCTTGCCCTTATCCTAGAGCTTTCCATGATATTTCTCTGCATGTGACTATCACATGACCATAGCTTAGTCACTCGCCAGATGAGGGTCTCATAGACTCGTATCCTCACATACGTTATTGATTGCGGGCTTAGCTCAGTTGGGAGAGCGTCAGACTGAAGTGACACTTCGGTTCGAAATCTGAAGGTCCTGTGTTCGATCCACAGAGATCGCAATTCTTTTTAGCTTTTTTTTTTTGGAAGCTTAAATCGAGGTTTAAACCTTAAAACAAATTTTAAAGTTTGTAAAAAAACTGACAAACAGCTTCCAAGTTTTGGAGAAATCAATAAGAAGTCGGTAATAGTTTAGTGGCTAGAATTTCCGCCTGTCACGCGGGGGACCGGGGTTCAATTCCCCGTTACCGAGAATAATAAGTCTCGCGGCTTCATTATTTTTTATTTTCTTTATTTTTTTATTTATTTCTTTTTATTCTATTTCTATGAGCATTTTGCATTTAAAATTGGCGGATAAAAGGGTAAAATGAACAAAATAATCACATAAACAGTCGGCAGGTCGCACTTAAATTAAGGTTTGAAATTCAGGAGTTGAAGTTGCGTTGCCTTTTCCAATGTCGTAGGCATAGAATATAATCATCATCTTTCGCCGTATGAATAAGGGGTGAGCCCTCTTGCGTAGGCGTTAAATAAATTTGATTGATTGATTGATTGATTGGGTTCTGCCCCCTCGCGTAGGCGTTAAATAAAATCAAAATCAAATCAAATAATCATCATCTCCATCATCAGCGGCGACAAATGACAAGATCACCCTTGTATAAGTGTTAAATTGATTGATTGCCTTATAGGGGTGCATTAGAAAAACTATACGCCGAGTGTGTAAGAAATTTATCTTAGATTCATAGTAAAAGAGCGGAATTTCGTAGTGCTCGGCAATAAATAGCTGTATCAATTATGCTACACCTATGAACATCCACTATGCATGCAAAACCTTTCATCTTGATAATGACCTCTAGTTCAATTTAAATGCAACCCAATAAAATCATTCTCGTAAACTTGTTAATCTGATCAACCGATGGTCAGGCCAGCCATTTCTGCACCAGTCTCTTCTATTGTGCTTTTCACGTTAACATCGGCTGAGTCGACATCATTTTCCTGATCATCCAAAGGACGATTCTCCTCAGCCAATTCGTCAAGGGTGGTATTTGATACCGGGGCATTAGTGTATCCATATATGGCTCTATGTTTCTCTTCATCGAGTATAGCGCGCAGCGCCCTTCCGATAGCGGGAATATCACCTAGTAATCCGACGTGCCCTCTATCAGATTCTATTCGGGCCACGACGTCAAATTTCCTGGGAGGCATCAATTGCCGAGATGTAACTACACCATCACCAGCGGTGAAAATGAAATCTGAAAAATCTCCTTCAAGAACTCCTTGCTCGCCAAAAACACGGGCTCCTCTTACTGTAGGGACGCTGGCACCATACACAACAGCTAGAGGTGGATAAGTTACCGAAGGATCACGAACCAAAAGAGATTCCTTAAACTTTTTGGTGCGTGGCAAAATCCGTTTTAAGTACTCAACACTCTCTTGAAACGAGTTCTCTTTGCTATTTGTTGGAAGAGATGTACTGCTTGTACTTACAGAGCTTCGATCAGCTGTACTTCTTAGACTAACTTGAGACTTGTGAAATTCTTGACTGTGCTGAGTTAGATCGCGCTCAGATTCCGTTCTATCCGCACTTGTAAGAGCATCATTCAATAAATAAGCTGGATTGCGAACGCACGGAGAAAGCCCATATTTTAGCCAATACGTGTAATCAAAATAGTCCAGCTTAATCTCTTTACCAGTGTTTTTGTCCAAGAAACAACGTCCGTCCAACGGTAGAAACACGAAGCTGCTGCGCATTGAGAAGTTCACTTGAGCCGCCAGAACTTTTGTGCTGAGCATCACACTATCACCGTGTCTAATCGGTCCGAGGATATTGACACATGTAGAAGGTGATCCAACATAGACCAACCCTCTAAATAAAGATGGGTCCTTTTGCATCGCTGCATGAGCCACAATACCACCCATTGAATGCGCAATAACAATTGCTCCCTTCCATGAGGTACCACGTTTTTCTTTCAAAGACTTTAAAAATTGGTGGAGTTCCTCACTGACTAGGTCCATAGAAAGACGCCAATCATAACCAAATTCATGAACGTCGCAGTCAGGTACCGCCTGAAATGCTGTTAGTGTCCAATGGTATCACACAATAAAAATAAGAAACATACCTGCGTACGACGAATTAGTCGACGCGCAACATCAATGGGACCAATAGAAGTAAGCATCCCATCAGGAATCACGGTATCTTTTGCATGCAACTCGTCTTCGTCCGACAGCCCAAGTTCCAGATTGACTTTGCGTATCTTAAGACCAACCTTGATCGGTATCCAAATTCTTCGATGAGTCTTCGCGTCGCGAAGAATACTGCCCCGATATCCCCCAAGAATTACGACGTCTCCTGCTAAATCTTCTGGAAATTCGTCCTTAACCGAAGAAAACAACTGGTCCATCGATATTGAAGTTTTCAAATTCTCTTTTACCGCTCTCAAGCGAGAATTGTCCATTTGGTGTATGTTTGCATATTTTTCCTCATCAAGTGATATTGATTCAGCCATTGAATCAGTCGTGGTCGTTCGAGCTAGTTTTGGTCTCATGGATACCGAGTGAGGAATTGGTTGCTGATTTTCATCTTTGTCTTTAAAAATTGGCAATGTACGAGCGCGCGATATAAGAGAACGAGATCTATGGTTGGAGCTTTGGTTATGATCAAAATTTGATAGTAGCTTCGTTGGTAATCTGATATCAGTAATATCTTTGAGCGATGACACTGCAAAAGGAAAAGCGAAAGGGAACACTTTGTGTCCACTTGAATCCTGAGTAGATGATTCTGCATCTACGTCATCCGTTCGTATGCTTTTCTTTTGCTTTGAAGTTTCTAAGCTGTCAGCACCGACAGAAGTATCCGGGGTATCGTGAACATTTGGAGAATGACCGTCATCACCCCCTTCAAGATCGTGACGATTGAGATGTCCACCAGACATACTAGAACCGCCGATAAAGGTCTCAGCTTCGTCCTCCTCCAAGTGTGCGGATTCGTCGCCTGCATCATCAGAATCATCAGACTCAGACGAGGCCCCGTCAGCATTAGATTCTGGAACAGGCGAGGATTCTCGGGAAAACCAATTCAGATTAGACATTGAGGATGTCTGCCGATTGTCACCATGATTCAAACTGTTATGTCTTGAAAACGAATTAGTGTGTGATCGTGATCGGGTACGCGAATGAGAACGGGAATGTTTTGATGAGTCGCTACTGTTCCACGAAAGAGCATCGCGTAATGATCTACCCAATGTCATTTTAGGTATACCAATGCCAAAAAGTAGCTGTGAAGGAATATTCAAAAAGACCCTCTACGCTCAAAAATACACTATTGTAAGATGGGTTTAGTCAGTGAAGGCAATGCACGCGATCATTAGGTTACTACATTGTCTATCCGCCTCAGCAAAAGTCCGGTCCGGCTAACTCATGCGCGCTTTTCTTCTATGATCCACCCGCCTTTACTTGTCCAAATTTTTATTTCAATCAATATCTATTGGCTACGCATTCAGAACAGTACTATAATTGATACTTGAATACGAGCGACTTCTCAGAGCCAGAGCCGCTATTATTGATTATCATGGTCATCTCGGAACTGTCGGATGTTCACCCAAGCCGCACCGCATAAGTGAACTCTAATCTAAACCCCTGTGGCTTACGGCTTGCTGTGGCTGGTATGCGGCAGTGTTGAAGTAGATTCTGGCTTGTTTACGGTTGATAGAGACATCAATTTACAGTCAGCGATAGCCCCTGAATAAGTTTCCCAACGACACAATTTACCTGTTTTTTTTGATAAATTAGATTTACACAGATCCAAAATCCTGAGCAGTTGGTCTGTCTTCCTGTCGTTGCCATTGACTTCGTTAAAGTCGTGAGTCGAATTGAGGACGCGTTAAACTGAGGACGCGCTTGAGAACTTGGAATTGATCTATGCCACCGCCCACACCTGCCTGGGTTGCCACCCAGAACAAGGCTTTTCTACGATGGATCAACTCACATCTTGAAGCACACTCCATATCCCCAGTCACTTCATTTGAAGCTGATTTCTCAGATGGTGTGAAATTAATTCAGCTACTTGAGATCATCAGCAATGAGAGCTTAGGGCGATATGCTACTCGCCCCAAATTACGCGTCCAAAAGGCGGAGAATGTGATTGTTGCATTAGAATTTATAAAGAGAAGAGGCATTCAGCTATATAATATAGGAGCTGAAGATATAGTTGATGGAAACATCAAGTTGATTTTGGGATTGCTTTGGACCTTAATTCTGAATTTCTCAATATCGGAAATCAAGTACGTTCTTTTAAATGATTCGGTTTCTATCAGAATTGTGGAACTAACGGTTGAATGAAGTGCTGAAGGCTACACCGCTAAAGAAGGTCTTTTACTTTGGTGTCAAAGAAAAACTGCAATCTATGATGAGGTCAACATTACAGATTTCTCATCAAGTTGGAACAACGGTCTGGCATTGTAAGTAACGGTCACATCTTAGTTTGTTACCGCCAAAACACACCTTACTAAGACAAAATAGCTGCGCTTTGCTTGATCGACATCGACCAGACCTGATAGATTTTGATTCATTAGACAAGAATGATGCAAAAGGGAACATCGAGCTTGCCCTCCGCCTCGCTTCAGATGAAGTTGGTATTCCAGTAAGTCCTGTTTTCGTACTGTTCTGTTGATTTCTTGACTAACCACTGTTTATGTAGCAACTGCTTGATGTCGAGGACGTTTTAGTCGCAAAGCCTGATGAGCGATCAATCATGACATACGTTGCTCACTGGTTCCATGCCTTTTCAGCACTGGATAAAATTGAAAACGCCGGGCGCCGCGTAGAGAAGTTTGTTGAAACAATGTCTTCTAGTATAAATCTGCAACATTCATATGAAGAACGGATTAAGAAACTACTCGACTCAATTGCAAAGCAAATATCAAGCTGGAACAGCGCAAAATTTGCGGGCACATATTCTGACGCCAAGCGACAAAATTCCGAGTTTCTGAATTACAAAAACAGCACGAAAAGGATTTGGATTGCTGAAAAAACGGAGGTTACTTCAATGCTTGGTAATATCAGAACAAAATTAGCAACTTATGAATTGAAAGAATACAACCCTCCCGACGGATATAAACTCTCAGATCTAGATGCTGCTTGGAAATTATTGCTAAAAGCAGAAGCAGTGAGATCCAAAAATATTAATGAGGCAATCAGAGATATTAAGGAAACTTTGCGGAAAAAGTTTGCTGAAACAGCTAACACTATATCCGAGAAAATTGAAGCGGTCTCCGCAGAGTTAGTATTATTGGATGGCGAGTTGGAAAGCCAAGGCAACTTGGTACGCCAGATTGAGAAAAAACTAGCACCAGCTGAGAAGTTACTTCAATCACTGAAGACTCTGAGCGAAAGTCTTGAAGAAGCTAAAGTTGAAGAGAATGATTATACCATTTATTCATATGACGAGCTCGTTTATGAGTTACAGCTAGCACGCGAAGCCATCAAAAAAAAACTTGCTTTCATTGATAATCAGATAGTGGCGCGGAGCATGACAAATCTCACTCCCATTCAACTTGAGGAATTCGAGTCAGTTTTTCGGTATTTTGATAAACGTCAGCAGAACAGTCTAGAGGAAGTAGAATTTGCAGCTGCATTGGCAAGTTTGGGACTTGTATATAGCGAAGATGAGATGCACGAATTGTTCGATGATGTGAGAGATGGAGAGCCCGCTGTTTTGTTTGAACAATTCATTCGATTCATGGTCGATGTTACGGAGGATCAGAACACTGCAGAGCAAGTTTTACAATCATTCATGGAGGTCGCCGAGGGTAAACCGTATGTGACCGAATTTGATTTGCGAAACTCTCTCATTCCAGATACCATGATTGAACAGCTCGAAGAGATAATGCCTAAGGATGAAACAGGTCAGGGTTTAGATTATGTCCATTTCATGGAGAAGCTGTCTTTATAACTTTTTAGAGTCATTTGTAATTTTTTTGTCTTATTCAGATTTTGGCGTCTTTAATATTGTACATAAGTTTTTGAACCATTCGTGCGTTTAATTCAATTAATTTAATACTGTATGAATACCCACGAGCTTGCATACACGTTAGGAGCTTTCCATTTGAACGGGCGCATCAGGACTATATGAAGCCGCTCATACTGAAAATGCTAAACTCCGTGTTCATACATTGAGATACTGAGTAATTCACACGACTAATTCTTACCTATTATACCCTCTGTCATTTCATACATTTAGCCAAAAAAAGCATATGATTTGACGCGTATCATTCTGAATCCCACACCTGGATCAAACCAGTAGTGGTTGAGCTGACCATCTGAGATTTCTTGGGATGAAAAACAACACAGCTCGTTACGGACTTTGTCTTGTCTGAAACATCTGTTAGAGCAGGAGGAGTTAATTCGTGCACTATCCTTCCGGATAATACTTCCCAAGCAAAAATCTTTCCATTCTCACTGCCGCTCACAACGTAGACATCATTGTCTCCAAAACAAGAGCGAATTCGATATTCAGTATTAGTATGGCCTTTGAATTTTTGTAATAAAGAGCCATTAGATTTATCAAATAGCCTTATGGTATCATCCAAAGTGGACACTAACAAACTGGCAGAGTCGATCGAATTTCGGACCGAAGTCACGGGATCTGTAGCCATTTAGGAAACAATCGCAAATGGCAGAAACGGATGTACTTACGGCCAACAAAATCCTCAAATAGTTGTCCTTTTCGTAAATCATAAACTCGAACTAATCCATCAACAGATCTGGGATGTCAGCAAGCCAGCAGATGCAGCAAAAACGCTTAAAATATACCCAGTAATGATCTGAAAACCTGAGATTTGTACACTGGAGACACTATCTCTAGCATCATCGAGTACTTGCACAGGTTTTTGAGATGAGGATTTCACGTCCCATAATCTGACTGTGGTATCGTAAGAGGCTGAAGCTATGATCGAAGCGTCGCTATTAAAAGCCACAGCATTTACTCGAGCAGAATGACCAGCAAAACGGCGTACTATGCTACCAGCAGTAACGTCCCAGAGATACACGGGACGATCGCCTCCACAGCTGACAAACTAGACAATACTATTTAGAATTTCTATAGATGAGATTGTGAATTCGATCGTACTTTCGCGTTGTCATGTGAAACTGATATATCTAATACTTCATATCCATGCTGTACACATTGGGATAGTTAGATCCAGTTTTACTTGTGTTTACTGACACATGATAGCTTACACCTTGATATGATTTGACTAATTTTGAGGTGCTGGGATTCCATAATAAGATCTGACGATCTTGACCTCCGCTTAACAGGTATTGGCCATTGGTATTGTATGTGACCACATGCACTGGCCCGTTGTGTTCCTAAAACGTCGATTGTCAGTTTATAATGCTCACGCTTGCCAAATGAAAAACTCGGGTACTTTTAATGATGTATTTTTAGCATAGACTGGGAACGGCATCGCCCATCGTCAAAACTCCAACGTACAGCAAGCCGCGAAGCGAACTGCAGCAGCAGATTTTAATTTTCTGGGGTTTGTAGATCGGATTTGTCTCACTGAACATAAAGTTCTATGGAATTTAACACCTGGGAAAGTTTCAAGTATTCTGGTTATACCAAAAAGTTCAACCAGTATCATATGGAGCAGCTAAATTTAGCAGTGTACTATAATTTTAGACTCAATTCGTTGGAAAAAGAGATAAACGCGTTTATTAATAGAAAAATTTAATGAGTTCGCGTCTGCTACAGACACAAAATACTCAGCCCAAATATGTAATGTCAAACCTTATTTGACATCTGATCTACTGAAAAATAAAGCTTCCAAAATCTGTCAATTTACAGAGGATTGATTATTTTATACAAATCTCTCTCATATACTGCATTGGCGTTTAATACTTTCTACCAATTGTTTTGGTAATTCTGATCTCGCCCACCGGTTAGATTGCCGCGGTGACTTCTCTAACAAGTTTGTATTTGGCGGCTAAGGTGCAACCCACGGACGTACACGAGGAATGGCAATTGTGTTATCAAGAAGGACCCGCTCCGCCTTACGTGCAGTGATAGCAATTGTGGTTTTAATTGTGCTCTTTGCGCCGTCATCAAAAAAGAAAACTGCATCTGACCAGGATTTGTCGACAGCAGCCTCTGCATCTTCGAGACCAGAGCGTGTAGAGGATCCATCGTTTACTCCCATCGCCAACACTTACGACGACTCAGAGGAACATGCCGATGCGGCAATCAGCAAAATTCAAGATGCTCCGTATTTTGAGAATATCGAGGATGAAGTAGATGCTTCTCTCATATCTGCTGGTCATATTGTCCCTGACCTGCCACCAACTCTCGTGTCTGAAAATGAAGATCCCCTCCCTAGTGAACCACCGCTGTATGGCAACACAGTGATTGAAGAAGAAATACCAAATGCAGCTGCAATTGACGCTGCGAAAACGTATTCAGAAGACAGACTAAGAAAAGTGTATCTGATAAATTCACCTCGATATCATTTTGAGATTGTCATTCCTGTTCTCAATGTTTTATCAGTTCTCGATAATGTCGACGTCACTTTCTTTGCCAGCGAGGTAGGATACAACAGGTTTGGTGTACGTCCATGGCTAGACCATTTTTCTATGAATTCGCTTAACTTGCAAAATATTGAGGATCTATCCAAATTTGTTGATACTGAAGATAGACCAGATCTAATATTTCTGACATCATGCGCTGAAGACACCAACGTCGTGAACGCACAGCTCACCGCTTTTTTGGAGAAAGGTAGCCGAGTCATGTGTTTGGTTCATGAAGCTCAACGGTGGGATTTAAATGATCCAGAAGAAGAGCGATCAGCCTACAAAGCTCAAATACAGTATATGATACCATGGATCGAGAAGGGCCGATGGCAGCTAGTCACGCTTTCTTCGCATGTTCAGAATTTCGTTCGAAAGAACTTCCCTACATTCTTCAAAACTGGTGATTTAATAAAGTACGATCCGCCGGTAGTTTATCCAGTGTTTCAGTTGCCTGAGGCACGTATATTGTTGGAAAGAGAATGGCCTTTCGTGGCAATTGTTGGTAAGCTTGAGCCTTGGCGTAGAAATTACGACAAGATTTTCAAGCAGTTTGAAGAATTTAATCCACCTGTCAATTTGTCACTGATAGGAAGTGGAACGCCGATGCAGGTACCAGATGGAATTAAAGAGAAGGTGCGATTTGAGCTAGATCTTGAGTTTCCTGATTACTTCAGGGCCATATCTCGAGCTGCTGCGGTTATTCCCTCATTTGCACAGAAAGAATATCTGCTGTCTCAGGCGTCAAGTTCAATAGCGACATCTGTGATTACTTGCACACCAGCACTTATGAATCGGCAGATGCTTGATGCATATTCCTACGTGGATGAAGATGCCGCATGGCTGCAGCTAGACGGGGAGACTGAAATGGAAGCTGTTGCACGAGTAGCCGGGATGGGTCCAAATGCTTGGTGGGCCAGAAAAGAACGCTTAGCCAGTTTGCGCGATCAGTTGATTTTACAAAATGTTGATTTCTTTGGTGCATGGATGAAAAATATGTACTAGTAAAAGGCGTTTGAGTTGGTTTGAATAAATGCATTGGGCAGAGGTAAAAAAGGGTACACTGAGGCTGACGCTAAAGAGTAGCGTTTTCTTGAGTCTTAAAAGAAAACAGGGCGACAGATTTGTGTGCTGATGCACATGTGCACACGCTCGGCAACGATTTTCTTTATTCGTTAATTGTGGACACTTTAGAATTTGTGTATCTGTCGGTAGTTATCTACTAAGTATTTGTATATATGTATATAATTTCCACTACTTCATCTTTGATGAGATATCGTTGTATTTATTTTGAGGCATGAAGTCTTTTGTAATTGATTAAGGGACACAATACAGCCACCGAGACAGGGGAAGGCCGTGATTCGTAATTACATGAGTTCTCCTGCTTTTTCGTCTTGATATCTTCTTCCATGTCACAATTAAGTTTAGTGACCGCCGGCGAGTGCATGGACCCCTGTCCAAAGCTTCTAGTTGCCATTTGCTGTCAGATATTATTGCCACCTCGTTGTAGCTGTTCTTGAAGCCCCGTTAATGTATTTTGTGGGCTGTTCAGCTGACACCCCGACCACCCCGACATGTGCTGCGGATTAGATTTATCTCTCCTATAAAAAGTCCACTACCGTTTATTTATCTTCCGACTAGTCGCCGTTAAAATTAGACTTTGCACTGTTGTTCTAGAACACGCAGAGAGCGACGTCACTGCACAGTTGGGCGGCAATTTAAGGTTTTAGCGCCATCTACTACGACGGGCTGAATTTGCCGAACTACTACATTTCCTAATTTTGTGCTATATTTTCCGCTTCCTGCTTAATTAGTGTGCAGTTGTATCCTGTTTAGATACAAGAAAGTACTCAAGGAGAGAGTTTAAAACTTGCCACAAGCCGGCCGAGTCGATGCAGTAAGCCGTAGCGAGTTAATTACTACTTTAGCGAAATAGAATCTTCATTGCTTTGCGTCAGAATCTTTGCTTTGAGACTAGAGTACTAGCAAGTCTTCTCAAATAGAAAGAATAAACAATAATTTTTCATTTTGTATTTTTTACAGACGAAGATAAAACTAGAAATAACCAAGGCTCGGGCAGATGCGGAACCTTTTTGGATCACGAGAACCCATGGGTACAAGAAGCCGGTCGCTAGCCTACGCCCCATAACAGACTAGTAAAGTTTACACGGCGAAACGTAAAAAAACGACCTTCCTTCTCCATCGTATTATAAGTATCTCCTCATCTGCTCCGGCCCTCTGCATAGTAATTCATTCCATCTCAACAATGTACACCCTTCCACAATACTCCCTCACACCGCGCCGGCCATTAGGTCATCGCCGTTACTATCTACGATCATACCGCTCTAAAGCTATTTCCACATTACTATGCGTTTTTTTCTGTCTCATATTCCTACAACCGATAGCGATTAAGTCTGGACGGAATGTGGTGCTTCTTGATAGTACCAGTTCAGGAGCGCCATTGAGCATGGGCAACCGCGCTTTGCCACCTTTTCTCCACGACACATCGTCTATTGTGCAATCCAAGATGAATGACTTCACAAGCGCGGAGGATATTCGATTGAAAGCACAGGCAGCAGTTGAAGCGTCAACGCATGAGAAAGCCAAAGTCGCTCAGGAAAGATACTCTCACACAAATCCGGATCCTCTATTTACTCATCCTGAACAATTTGAGAAGCCTCGCGAGACTTATAAGATCCGTCTATCGAAAGACGGAAGCATCATATCATATCCAAAGGCCGCTACCTCAAACTCCAATATGGGTAGAACGAAAGAACTCGTTTGAAATTTGAAAAGCCTCCAGAATTAGTTTGAAATCCAATATGCAACAGTGGAAAAACAGTATAAACTTAGTAACGATTTATGACCAGGGAAGAAACAATGGAAAAATTTGCGTGCGAGCTTTGAGGAAGGAAGTTGATGAGAAAGCAGTTTGTTAAATTGCAGCAAGCGGCAATCAATTAGTCGAAGTCTTATAAGACGTGGCGCGATGGAGAGTATAGATTTGGAATAGGGATGCAGGAAAAATGGGACTTACGAGTTAATGTGTGTGAATAGTAAACAAAGAATTAGATTTGAGATACCAATATCGCTTGTTACAGCCTGTTTTAATTTGTAAAAGAAGCGAGAGAAAACGAAAATATTCTGCAGTGAATTAATAGATGCGGCTCAGTTTATTGTTCAGCCGGTGATGATGATACAAACTGCAGGTTCAAATCATAGATTGTAAGTAGCTATTATAGTCCATTTTCAGGTTTTGTTTCAGCATGAGACAGAATATTTAAAATGTATGAAATTTGATATTGATTGAATGGTAAGGGAGAAAAGTCGAGAGAGGAGGTTTTCGACATCTATCATATTATGTCAGCAACCGAATGCAGGTAAATTGAAGGTTAAAGTTTAGATCTTTATCGCCGCGACGATAGGTCGGCACGTGCACGTTGTGAAGATAATCCATCAGAAACAAGGCGTTTCTGTGTAGTTGCACATATCTTGTCGGAAAAGTCGCTGCATCTATGTTGAAATAGGTTTGTTTTTTATGTGGCTTTGAAGTTTTGGCTTTTTTTGGGATATAATTGGAGAGTTCATTCTCATTAGCATCAGACTCTCGGCAGATCGTCTGTGATATTGTCATTTTTGGATCATGGGTCAATTAAATAGTAATGAGTCCAATGCGACTAAATATACCCCGCTAGAGGTTTCCACTAAGTTTGCAAACAAATGCGGGCAGCAATTCACCGGCATTGAAGTTTGGGCTTTTAAAGTATGTGTTGCGATCTTCCAGTCACTGTTCAATGCAAGTTCATTAACCAAATTCGCTTACAGGATGTCTTCAGACGCAACGCAAAAGTTCTTAACAAAAAATACTACTGGGATCTCGAGAGCTTGTATGTATAGAGAGTTCTGTTTGCATTTCTTTTGTTCAAATTGCTGATTGCTTATCATTTGCATATTTAGTGCTGGCTTTCTTGAAATCCCGGAAACCATGAGTGAATCGGCAGAGATTCTTTATTCGATTGTGCATTACTTATGTATATTTCCTTTCATTCGTCCCCGATCTCCCCCAATTGCATTTTCACAAGCCATGCCTACTACCCTTACCTTCGAAAACATGGTCAAAGTTGTTGTTTTGTTTACTGGCCGCTATAAGAATATTTTGACTGGCGATTACGATTTTTTGAAATTGTTATTTTGTGCTGTTGCACATTATGAGAAAATTATGCAAATTCACAAAGAGCATCTGAATGAGGACATGTTTCAGGAAGACCCAAGTGGTTCAGAAGAGCACAATGAAGAAGAAAGCCCATCTCAGTCCAAAAGCTCAGATACCGAGCCAACTCAGAGTACGAATGAAAAAGTAGGATTTTGGGACAAAAAGATCTCACAGTTTGAAAGTCTTCTGAAACCTGACAAGGAGAAAGCGTCTGAGTCTGGAGAGTCTATATCATCCACAGATGAAGAAATGCTCACAGCAGACTTGGATGCTGTGAGCAGCTGGTTTGAACTTGATCTTATCAGATCATACGACGGTATTAACATTGACGATATCAAGGTCTCACCTACGTCCTTGTATCACTTGTTTGTTCTTCTATTGGCAATCGGCCCTTTACAAGCGCAAGAATCACTGACTACATACGCCGAGCATTTCCAAGAGCCAATGCTCTCCAATTATAAGAAGATTGCGCAAAGTATGACAAGATCATTTGTTCCCACGTGGACACTCAAAGATCCCAGCGATCCAGAGTATGTGAAGCAGCATGGTATCAGTTACGCAAGATTCTTTACCGTTGTTAAGTCTGTGATGCCATTTGCTTTTGATGGATTCAGCATTATTTTTGAGCATTTTCTTTTCAATCGACGCATCGCGCCTGATACTCCTAAGCCGCCCTCTATTCACGGTGATGAAATACTACCTGGTTCTTCCGTTAATCACCCTTATACCTTGTCCGATGAGCACGATGGTTTAGAAGAGTTAGATGAGAATGGCGAAGAACGTAAAGAGCTTCCAGTTCACCTTCGCCCTCGTTTACCAGAGCCTACTAATCTTATGAACGCAGGAATGATTGCACAACTGGCAACTTTTATGAATGTAAACAGTTTCCAGCTCTATGGAGGATTAAAGAAGCTATATGTTGGATCTGAAGCCGGCTTCAGCATGGGTTCTTTTGAGCAAAAAGTTTTTAAATGGAATGCGCCGACTATTGTTTTGATAAGAGGTTACATGATGGATCCTAATGGACGCGGAGCTAGAGAAAGAGCATTTTTAGATCAGATTCCTCCGGCAAGATATCCGACAACATGCTCAATGGTCAAGAAGCATAACGGTGAACTCGTTTTTGGCGCTGTTGTAAACACTCCATGGAAGAATTCCAATAAAGGTTGGATGATCATAATTTCTGCTTGTAACGACTATTTCATACTGACTTTTAATAGCATGCTTTGGAGACAATTCAACTGCACTATTCCAGCTGCAACCTTTGCAGGATGTTTTCAAAGCTCGTACCTACAACGAGAACTATGTTTACTTTTCTAAAACCCTTGGCATTGGCTTTGGAAATTTGCCACCAAAGCAGAACACACATCAAAACAACGGACTACCGCAGTATGCATTTGGTGATCTTTCGCTTACTCTGGAGCCCTCTTTTGAATTTGGTGTCTTTAGGAATGTTGGTTCAGAAACCTTCCAAGGATCCCGGATTCGCGAAAATACAGATTTCGAAGATCGATTTGCGATTACTGAGTTGGAAGTTTGGGGAGTTGGAGCAGATGATGTTTTGCGCGAGCAGGCGAAACTGTGGCAGTGGGAAGAAAATGAAGCACTACGGAGGAAAAATGTAAATTTGTCTAAGGATATTGAAGAAAGTCGAGCATTACTTGAGTTGGCAGGTTTGGTCGGTGGAGGAAACCGCTCAGGAGGTAGCGTGGTGTAGATTGTGTTTATAAAGCAGTTGAGTAAATATAAGTGGTTGTTTTTTTGGTTATTCTTTGGTTAGTTACATAAATTATGTGTGAGGTACAGTAGTTTATTTTACAGTACGTAGCACTGCAAAACAACCCTTAGAGGTAGTTAATTTTACAGTAAGTAACGCTGCAAAACAACCCAGTTTTGCATTTTTTTTCAATTAACATAATTTAGTAACTAAAAACAGCTAAATATACGTGCGTGCTGAGACTCAAGAACTCTGCATTTACGGACACGCGTTATGCCAGTGCGGCTTAACTTGTGCCTGACGTATACCTTGTCGCGTTCATAGACTTTTTCTATCGAGCAATAGCGCTCTCAACGCACTTTTCTACAAAAATAGTTTTCGATAAATTGAGAAAATTGACTAGTCTGAATCAATAATTTTATGGGTAAATTTTGCTCAAACGGGTTTTATAGAGGATAGAGTCTTGGATAACAGCTGGGTTTTCTTTCAAAAATGGGGCGTAAGTTTGCAGAATTCGTTCATGTAACCTGCAAACGAATTATACACAGCTTCTCTGTAACATTTTATAGTTTCAAGCAGCAGTCAACTACCAATAAGTAGCGTAATACTTAAATCAACTTAAATTAATAAAACTTTAGTAACGCAAAGAATAGCACTGGACAACTGACAATATTGCATCACAAGCCTCATAACCTGTGAGAAATCTGTGTTATGTGTACCAAAACAGTGGAGTTTCTTTCATCCCAATAAACTCACTTCCGAAATCCTGAATTATCGGTGTCATTGATCGAGATTCTTCACTGTTCTCAGGGATGAATGCAACAAGAACCTCAGTAGGCAGGCTAAAGCTGCAACGAGCATTATGTGGTCAACTTAAATGTATAGCGTATGATCGTCAATTTCATACAGCGCTAAAATTGCGAAGCAGTGCCAATGAAGCTTCACTGAATGTAATTGAACATCTTACCGAGCGTGGACTATTGAAGGAAGTTACGGAGTATGGCCATCTTGTATATTCGAATGTGTTTTTGTCACTAACGCTTAATTAAGGGGACAGGAACTTGCTGATGAGTTGGCTAAAGGTTTAAAGACGGCAGTTTATTGTGGAGCTGATCCGACTGCCAAATCTCTGCATGTCGGTAATTTAGTACCTCTGTTGGGAATGATTCATTTTGGAATTCGAGGTCATGACATGATTGGACTAGTGAGTGTTTTGATACTGATTTTGGTGTTAAAAAACTAAGTAATTATTAGGTGGGTGGTGCTACTGTGGAAGTGGGTGATCCGTCGGGACGAACTACTGAGCGAACAAAAATGGAAGATCAATTACGCCTGAGTAACGAGGAGAAAATAGCTAAACAGATGAAACGTATACTGGAAAACGTAATTGATTATGCAAGAGGGAAGGGATACACGGATATCGGTAAACTAACAATGACCAATAATGCCAATTGGTGGAAGGAAATTTCGTTTTTGGGATTCATGGACATTGTGGGCCGACATCTTCGAGTTCAGGAAATGTTAAGACGACAAAGTGTTCAAACCAGAATTAATTCAGAAGCAGGAATTGGGTTCAACGAGTTCACTTATCAGGCAATGCAGGCTTATGATTTTTTCCATCTTTACAATACGGAAAAGTGTAGAGTACAAATCGGTGGAAGCGATCAATTCGGTAACATTATTTCTGGTGTCGATTTGATTGCCCGATTGCAGTTTGCGCGAGGGATGCCAAAAGTTTCTACTTATGGCGTGACTACACCATTGTTAACCACCGCAACTGGAGAGAAGCTTGGAAAGTCGGCGGGAAATGCTGTTTGGTTGGATCCAGATCTCACGAGTCCTTTTGCGCTATATCAGTACTTTGTCAGACTTCCTGACGCTGATGTCGAGAAATATCTTAAAATCTTGACATTGATGCCGTTGACTGAGATTCAAAAAGTAGTAGAGACACATTCACAGGATGAATCTCTTCGCTACGGACAGCACACGCTTGCAATGGAAGTTACAAATATGATTCATGGTCCCAATGCTGGATCTCGAGCTCGAATTCAATCTGAGATTCTGTTTGCTTCACCTCATGAAGGTGTAGCTCACTCGGCGGAAGCGATAATTGACGCATTTCAAAATGACTCGCAACTGAAGTCAGTACCAGCCAGCGACGTACTAAACCAAAGGATATCGCAGGTCATCAAGTTAGTCGACACCAGATCAAATAGTAAGTATTTTATGTTCACTTCGCTAGTGAATTACCGAACAAGTCACCTAACAGATTGATAGAAGCGATAAGAGAACTTCTTAATGCCGGCGGAGTCTACATGGGCCCTAAGCTTGCTCGGATATCGGATCCCAAACTTGCAATTACCCCTGAGTACTTGATTGACGACAGATTGCTGATACTCAGACTGGGGAAATCCAACATGCAAATTATCGAATTGGTCTAGAACAGGATGATTTCGACGGATTATTTTGTAAATAGTGTTCATTCTTAGACTGTGCTACTTTAGAGTAGACTACAAGCTCAAAAAGTTCTTTTGTAATATAGTGTCATATGGGCTTACTATTCTATGTATTCCTATAAAGTACGTTAGCTTGGACCGTCTAGACTATAAAAGCATTATAGTTTACATATTTTTGTAGAATTAGGCAGACTTGGACTTGTTCAGCATTAAAGAAAGAATCAGCGTTACTTATTAAGCGAGACGCGCTCGACGCGTTCAAACTCTAATCACGCGTCGTCGCAATTGGGCGCATATTATGATCGGAGCTGGAATGTGCTTCTTCCCAACTACGCGTTCTTTCGCGTTTCTCATCGCATACTCAAGCCTGCAATAGCTATCTCGGTTTTCAATCGTTCAATTATACTGCAAAACCATAGCTATGGCTTTATCTACTAAAGCTTCTACACCTGCATCGTCCGGCAAGAAACAAAAGACGTTAGCAAGCTTCTTTGGACAGCCGAAATCATCAGCACGCACACATGAGAACCAGGGTTCCTCGCCCTTATCGTCCAAGTCGAAAACTGAGCAAAAACCGAAGAAGGCCATAGTGGAGCCTTTGCTTGATAGTGATCCTGTTTTAGAGGATTCTGAGACAAAAACACAATACAATGGAAGGGCAGAGCACGCGTTCCCCTCTCCTGATACTCCGTCCGTGAGCAAAGATGCCGAAATCAAGGAAGAAAGAGAGCAAAGCAGTAGTCAATTGTCTACTGAGACACCTTCGCGAAGGGTAAAATTTAATTGTCTACTGGACTACTGTGAGTCAACAGCTGACGTGTTGCAGGCAAAGACACGCGTTCACTATTCTGAGAGTTCCGATGATGATGATGAGGACGAAACACCAAGAACAGGTGCATTAAATGTTTGTTTGCAGTTAAATAGTGCTTGTTGCTAACTCTCATTATCTAGGTGCGAAACGACGGAAATTCAAGCCAGCCGATGATTCAGAAGATGAATTTGTACCGCAAGTATCCACTGCTCAGGACGAGCCATTAGAAGGTAAGTAGCTATGACGCGAAGAATTATTTTTCAATCAGCCCTGACTTTTAAATAGAACTAGATGCAGATATGGAAGATTATGACTCTATGGATGACTTCATCGTTGACGATCTAGAGGAGGATGATGAACCGAAGAAAAAGAAAGGCAAGAAAGGTTCAGCAGCCAAGAAAAGCCCCTCCGGTGCATCTAAAGTGTCAAGCATGACCTTTGAATCGTCTGCTGATTTGCCTGTGTCAAAATCTGCTTCTTCACTGCAGTCAAAATTTGGGGCATCGTCTACCCCTATGAAGCGCAACTCTTTGTCAGAACTAAGCAACTCACGAAAAGTGTCTCTATTATCTAAGCCTGACAAAAAGTCATTTGAGAAACAAAATGAAGAGCGATATGCCTGGCTTGTTGATGTTAAAGATGCTGATGGACACCCTGTCGACCACCCCGAATATGATCCTCGCACTCTATTCATCCCCAAATCTGCATGGGCCAAATTTACTGCATTTGAAACACAATACTGGGTGAGTTCAATTAATTCTTGTTATTAATTATTCTAATTCAATTCTAAACAGGAGGTGAAATCGAAAATGTTTGATACTGTCGTATTCTTTAAGAAGGGAAAATTCTATGAGCTGTACGAACGTGATGCTGATATCGCACATGGCGAATTTGATCTTAAAATAGCAGGAGGTGGTCGAGCAAATATGCGCTTAGCAGGCGTTCCGGAGATGTCTTTTGACTACTGGGCTGCAGCATTCATTGCAAAAGGTCACAAAGTTGCCAAAGTTGTTCAAACTGAGACAATGCTTGGAAAAGAGATGCGCGAAAAGGGCAAGAAGGAGGAAAAAATCATTCGACGAGAGCTAAGCTGCGTACTTACTGGAGGCACTTTGGTGGACGAAACCATGCTTACAGATGAGATGTCCACCTTTTGTGTGGCTATCAAGGAATCGGTTAGCGAGAACGGATCACCTGCGTTTGGAATTTGCTATGTGGATACAGCAACTGGTGCGTTCAGTCTCACTCAGTTTGAAGATGACGTAGACTACAATACATTTCAAACGGTAGTTGCTCAACTTCGCCCCAAAGAACTGATTCTGGAGAAGGGAGTCATTTCTCCGTTGGCTGTCAGGATTATTAAAAATAACACCTCTCCCGGCACCATTTGGAATTATATTAAACCGCGAACAGAGTTTTGGTCAGATGACATTGCACTTGAAGAGATATTTCATGGTGGTTACTTCCCAGCAGAGAATATTGATGATCGAAGTCAATGGCCGAACCTTCTTAAAAACATCGAAGAGCAACCTTTTGCGCTTTCTGCCTTTGGCGGCTTGCTATGGTATTTAAAGCATTTGAGAATCGATAAAGAGCTAGTGTCTCTGAGAAATTTCACCAAGTATGATCCAGTCCGAATCTCCAGCTCTCTCGTTTTAGACGGACAATCGCTACAAAATCTTGAAATATTCGCCAACTCATTTGACGGAGGTGATCAGGGTACTCTTTTCCGGCTACTTAATCGTTGCATTACTCCATTTGGAAAGCGTCAGCTCCGTAACTGGCTTTGTCACCCATTACAAGATGTGAATCTTATCAATGCAAGGTTAGATGCAGTCGACTTACTAAACAGCAATTATGAGCTTCAGAGCATGCTAGAAAAGGGTCTTACATCTTTACCGGATCTTGAGCGTCTTGTCTCGCGCATTCATGCAGATAAATGCAAAGTTACAGACTTTTTACGAGTCATTGAGGCTTTTGAGCGTATTTATGATTTATTAGTGGCTCTACAGACTGAATTTGAACTTACCGGACTAATTGGAAAGCTAATTGAAACTGTTCCTGATATGGAAGAATGCCTTTCTATGTGGCGAGATGCATTTGATAGACAGAAGGCCAAACAAGAAGGCTTGATGATCCCTGAACGGGGCGTTGAGGAGGATTTTGATGTTTCACAAGACAATATGGCACGGATAGAAGAAGAACTAATGACATTGCTTCGAAGTTATCGACGACAATTTAAATCACAAGAGATTGTGTTCAAAGATAGCGGAAAGGAGATTTTTCTGATTGAAGTTCCAGCACGTATTGCATCACAGATTCCCAGAGATTGGCAACAGCTGGGCGGCACGCAAAAAATTAAAAGATTTTGGTCACCCGAAGTGCGTACTTTAGTACGGGAAATGTTAGAGGCCCGAGAAACTCATAAAACTATTGTGAGTGAAATGCAGAGCAGGCTGTATGCTCGGTTCGACAAGTACTACAAAACCTGGATGAAAGCTACTAAACTTGCTTCTAATCTTGACTGTTTACTGTCATTGGCTAAAACATCTGCCTCTTTGGGTACCCCGTCGTGCCGACCTCAATTTGTTGAGAGCAAACGAAGTGTTTTGGAATTCGTTGAGCTCCGACACCCTTGTTATTCTAGTGACAGTGATTTCATTCCAAATGACGTTGTACTGGGTGGCTCTGAAGCAAACATAACACTGTTAACAGGAGCTAATGCCGCTGGTAAATCTACCGTTTTGCGTATGACCTGTGTGGCCGTTATAATGGCTCAGATTGGTTGCTACGTGCCAGCAGAGTCAGCTCGTATGACACCAGTCGACAGAATAATGACCCGATTAGGTGCAAATGATAATATCTTTGCTGGCCAAAGTACATTTTATGTTGAGCTTTCAGAGACAAAGAAAATGCTTTCACAGGCTACGAATCGCTCTTTGCTGGTTCTTGATGAATTGGGTAGAGGTGGTAGCAGTTCTGACGGGTTTGCGATTGCAGAATCAGTTTTATATCACATTGCGACACATATAGGAAGCTTAGGCTTTTTTGCAACGTATGTCTTCAGTTTCGTTTTTTACAGATTTGTATATGCTAACGTAAGTTACTGTTATAGTCATTATGGCACTTTATCAGCTAGCTTTACAGGACACCCAGAAGTTCAACCAAAACGAATGGCAATTCTAGTCAATGAAGATGAACGCAAGGTTACATTCCTGTACAAATTAGAGAACGGTGTATCCCCAGGATCATTTGGTATGCATGTGGCATCAATGTGCGGAATCGATCGAAGAATAGTTGACGAGGCCGAAGTTGCAGCTAAAGACTACGAGCACACAGCTCGAGTCAAAAAGCTTCTTGAAACTACTACAGACGGCAAGTTCGTACCGCTTGGGCTGCAGAGTGATTTCAGCTGGCTCATGAAGATTGCGAACGGGTCAACTGATGACCTCTTGCAATTGAACTTGGAAACAATACTGAAGGAAGTTGAGCTTTTATAGACATTTTAGAAGGCAATTATTAGCAATAATGAATTATGAATCTATTAAAAGGTGACAATATGTAAATCGTAGTTGCTCCCTTGTTGCTAAATTAAAGTTTTAAAGCCGAAGCACCCTAAAGGAGATTGAGCCGTCGTGCCCATGTTCAATTTCGGAGTGCCATAGAAAAAAACGGGTTGAAGCGTCAACCAAAGTCACACGCAAGCAAAAAGGCATATCAATTCTACTCTTGTTCTCAGATCTTGCAATTTTATCAATTGATTTGGGGAGGAAGCAGAAGAAATCCGCTTGTTTGCATTTCTTGTTCTTTTATTTGTAGTATATGCATTGTTTTGACTAATTGGTTCTAAAGTGTTTCGAAGCGTCAGATTTGGTTTTAAAGGACGATATATTTGTGCTGTATTGTTCGATAATTTATCTTCAAAAGTCGTTACTATATATCCTGATTGTTAAACGTCAAAAATATGTCTGGTCGTCAAGTTCCCAAACAGCGCTATTTAGCACCTAAAGAGGCTGCAAGTTTTAGACAGGTGCTGAAGCTATACGAGACTCATCAATACAAGAAAGCGGTGAAGGTGGCAGATACAATTCTCAAGAAATATCCCGAACATGGAGAAACACTTGCTATGAAAGGATTAATTCTGACCTTTCTCGATCAGCGACCGGAAGGACACGAGCTGATTAAATCAGGCTTAAAACACGATATATCAAGTTTTATTTGCTGGCACGTTTATGGGTTGTTCCACCGAACGGAGAAGAATTTTGAGGAGGCATCAAAGTGTTATTTGCAGGCGTTGAAATTTGATCCTGAGAACGGCAACATTTTAAGAGATTTGGCTTGTCTGCAGATCCAAATGCGAAATTATGATGGATTTATCGTATGTAGACTTCTTATTGAAAAGGTTTAAAGATGTTAATTGATATTATTAGACTTCTCGGAAACAGATTCTTTCTCAAAGGGCTGAGGTTCGTCAAAACTGGACAGCGTTAGCGGTTGGTTACTACATGGTCAAAAAATACGAACTAGCAGAAAGCATTCTTGACAAGTACGAAAAAGCAATGATCGAGCCTGCCAAACCAGAGGACACTGAGCACTCTGAGCTTTTACTTTTCAAAAACAAAATTATTTACGAGAGTGGTGATGTTCAGCGAGCACTTGACGATTTGGAGAAGATTTCAAGTGTAGTTTTGGACAAGTTGTGCGTGCTTGAATATCGTGCAAAGTATTTGCTGGATTTAGGAAGAAAAGAGGAAGCTGCAAAGGCGTATTTGAAATTGGTTAATCGAAACCCTGACAGCAAAGCGTATCTGACCGAACTGGAAAAAGCTTTAGGAATCAGCGATAATATTCCTAAGCTCAAAGAATTGTACGAGAAATTGGCAAAGCAGTATAAGCGAAGTGATGTTATTAAATCGAATCCTCTTTACTTTTTAGAAGGAGAAGATTTCCGAAAGGCTATTAGCGATTATTTAGTTGGTATGCTTTCTCGAGGTGTTCCATCGGCATTTGTGAATATTAAGCCGCTGTATAAATTTGAAGAGAAAGTGAAGATAATGGAGGAAGTTGTACTGGAATTCTTGAACTCCTTATCAAGTTCAACTACGAATGGTAATGGACATGAATCATCAAACGGCAAGGAATCTGCTGAAGTTTCGCCTACGACTTATCTTTGGACGATTTTCTTTTTAGCACAGCATTTCTCTAAATTTGGAAACCAAAAAGTTGCACTTGAATATGCTGAGAAAGCAATTGCACATACTCCAACATTGGTGGAAGCATACATGGTAAAGGCCAAGATTTTAAAGAGAAGCGGTCGATTGGTTGAAGCTTCAGATGCCATGAATCAAGGAAGAGAGCTTGATTTGCAAGATCGATTTATTAACTCAAAAGCTGGAAAGTATTATCTACGCGCCAACAGAAATGAAGAAGCGGTTAACACTATAAGTTTATTCACAAAGGTATGTGCCTATTGAAAAGGAGTAAAGAAAATTTGCTAACAGTGATTCTCTAGAATGATAACCCTGGAAAAGGAGTAGGAGATTTGCACGAGATGCAATGCTTCTGGTTCATTACCGAACAAGGAGAGATGTTTGCTCGCCAAGGAAAGATTGGATTAGCATTAAAACGATTTCACGCTGTGAAGAAGATTGTTGACGATTGGTGGAACGATCAATTTGATTTCCATCAGTACAGTATTAGACAAGGAACAGTTCGAGCGTACTCTGAATTTTTGAAATGGGAGGATTCGTTATACAGTTTCCCATTTTATACACGGGCGGCTGAAGACGCGATTAAATTATACATTTCACTTTACGAAGTTCCTAAATCCGCACGCGTGGCGGCCGAGTTGGAAGGATTAAGTGAAGAAGAGAAGAAGAGAGCGATGAAGAAAATGAAGCGAGATCGAGCGAAGGAGCAAAAGAAATTAGAATCGGAGAAGATTTCTGAAAAGGATGATGATCCGTTAGGAAAGAATTATGAAAATACTGTGAAACCTTTAGAAGACGCGATGAGTTTTTGGAAACCATTGAAGGATCTAAAGGCTTGGGAACCGTTGGGAGAAGAGATAAAGTCGCGGATGGAGGCTGCTAAGGCTAAGGCAGGTTCTGAAAAGGAAGGTTCTCAAGTAGCTGCGACGGCGTGATTTGTATTTACTTACGGGATTGTTTTGAATATTGCAATTTGCAATTTGAAGCATTGCATACTTGTTTTTAATTATAATCTAAACACTTTTTGTACATTGATAACCTATAAGAACAGTAATAAACCAAAACGCCCCTGGTAGTATGCATTTGAATGCCATCTAGCGTTCAACTAACGCAAGACAACATTAGCACTACGTAGCTGCAAATACTGTTGATCGACACCCGGAGGTAAATGCTTTATAACCTCATAAATCTCTTTATTATGATACCGCATACCATTTCCCGGCATGCGATACGGCGCTTTCAAGCCAGTAATATCACACCACCAACGCCTCGGCACAACAGAAGGCGGCGCTTCAACGTTCAAATACGTCGGGATATCAATTGCCGCTGCGGTTCGTGATTGTTTGGGGAGTAATTGAATCCGCTTTGCTTCGTCGGAGGCGAGCTGTTTGCTGTTTTTGATGCGCCGAGTGGGCGCTTTGTACTTTGGATTGCGGAATGGCTTTGGAGCGGTTTTGAGGTCGGCGTCAATAAATGTGAAGGGCGGCGTGCTGGTCGAGGGCGTGCGCGGAGGTGTTGGAGATGGCATTTTGGCTGTAGATATGGCTTGAGAAGCGTGGATTCATCGCGTTCAGTAATATAATATCACGTGATGTACTTCAAGTGACGAGATAATGAGTTAAAGAAGATTACTGGAGTCTGAAAGAAATAAATATTTGAAAAGTAAATAATACTTTGTTATGTACATCAAACGCGATAATCATTATAACTATACAGAATGCGTTTCAGCCAATATTTTTGTTTCAAAACCGCTTATGAGAATTACACTTGCAAATCCGCATGATTAATACCAATTCCCGAATTTACAAGTTTTGCAGTCATTTTGTTCTTTGCATTTTCAACTTCAAGCATATGTCGCAAATCTAAAGGATCATCCAAGGGACATACGCCTTCAAAGCTGCCATTGACTGGTTCGAAATGAGAATACCCTGTAACTTGTTCTCCGCAAGCATAGCAAGTCATTGTTCCACAGAAACGACAAATCATTTTATTGCACCCGACTTCTTTTATAAATCTATTTGTACAAGACGTGTTTGCGCACTTGCGAACTAAAGCTTCGGTCATTGCTTCTTCGATTAAATGTTTAGGGTCGGTGTTTGTGATTTGCTCTAGTTCGCGGCATGAGATTTGAGGGTGCCATTTTCTTCTGCATCTTTGACATGATTTGATCATACAGTCTTCATTCAGACATGTGAATATTCGTAAACAATCGCCTTCAATGACGAGCGCATAATCACAAAATGGACAGTTTTCGTATGGCAGTCCGGACTGTACTAGTTAGCATATTGTGCGAATATATAACTTCATGAATTGCATACCTCTCTTAAACAGGCAAGCTGTTCAAATTTCTCTAATAGCTCCAGTTTCTTGGGAAGTACAAACTCGGAAAGTGATGATATTTTATATTCACCGTCGCATCCGTTTGTATCCATGCATGCTAGTTTATGCTGTTTCTCACCGATGAGGTTCTGCTGTTGTTAGTGTTTTTTTATATATGAATACAGAAGAATCGACATACATCGACAAATGAATTAATGCATGTTCTGCAAAAGTAATGACCGTTAGAGCATATGCACATGTCAGTCTTTTCATATTTTTCAAAACAGCAGCCACTAAAAGTATATTGTTAGTATATCATCAGTGTTTCCACAACAAAAGATTGCAAAAAAGACTGTACCATTCTCTTAATCTACGCAGCAATCTGTCTTCTTCTAATTCTTTCAAGAGCTGTTCTTCTCTTTCGTTGTACTCGCTTTTCAGCTTTTGTAATACCGCAAATGCTATGCCCTCATACACCGAGGTGAACAAGTGTTTCGGCGGTTCATTTACATGCTGCGTTACAGACTGCTTCTTCGACTCAGACTGCACAGCCAGGGCCTTTTCAAAATCGCGAAGTTCACGGTACGCAGCCGCCAAAGTGAAGTCCTCCTGCACAAGTATCTGCGTGGTCATGACAGAAAAAGACGGAAGATGACTAAACTCCATCTGAAGCAGTGTCTCGCACGCGAGTCTGTACTCCGGATGGCTGCGGTAGATGGCATCCGGGTTATCTTCGGACGTGCGTGGGTAGGCCGCGTCGAGGAGGTACGCGACGAGGCTTGCAAACATAATACTCGGCGTGTCGCTCAAATGCCGCCTGAGGATCTCGGCTTTCAAGAACTAATCAGTGGCTGGATAAGGAAAGTGCCCAAAGAAAGCAACGGGTAAACATAAACATAGACATAGACATACTTCGGTGTGGACGTCGGGAAAGATCTCGAGAATCCGAGCGGCCATTTCCTTCTGGACCAATTTGTACCTGAGTAAACAAACGCCAGTCAGTTTCGCAATTGCCAGTTTAGAGTTTTCGTAGTGGGCTTTGTTTGTTTATTTATTTACCGTTTCGTGCTGTAAACGCGGCTCCAGCTGGAACTTGTTTTCTGCGGCATCGCTCTGGTTTTTATGGCTAAACGAACTCTTTGGCCGCGAAGCACACTCGCTTTTCTGCAGCGTTACACCGTCGTTTGCCTCGCACAAAACACGCACGCTCGCTCACTCTTTGCATCTAGTAACCCGACACGTGACTGTCTCCCGTATACTCTTGACTGTGACTTGTATTCTTCTATGTACAAAATAATGATAATGATAATAATAATAACCCTTCCAAACCATCCCTTTCTCTCAATTACCCCTTCTCTACTAATAAATTATGCTGATGCAAAACAAAATTCGTAACCGTCATTCTTATCTTTTTTTTCTTTCTTTTCGTTATTTAAATTTTACTTTTCATCTTCATTTTCGCTTTTCGTCTCGTTCTCGTTCTCGTTCGTACAAACAACGTCTTCCGGACCAGTTACCTTTTCCTCTTTGTCCTTGTCATTATTCTCAATTGCTGTTTGATCTTCCAAATTGACCTCTGAACTCATTTCTTCTTTAGATTCACTCTCAGTCTTCTCTGGTTCAACTTCACTTGCAATTTCGACTATCCTGCTCTCGGAATTCGTACGCGACACAGACATATTCACCGTCGTATCTCTCGTCGCTTCCTCAGTCGACTTTGTCTCAACTGATTCCGTCCTTGACACAGTTCTTGACCCAGCTCGTGATTCGCTTCTAGACACTGTACGCAATTCCGCTTGCGATTCCGATTGCGATTCAGTTTGACTCTCCGATACCAAGCTTACACTACTATCAGTAACATCAATCCCAGCCTCACGTGCCCGCTTCATCCTCTCCGCAGCCGCTTTCCTAGCAGCCGCTTTCCGTCTCGCGGCTCTCGCATCTCCTGCCTGTGGTCCTGCCGCTCTCAATTTAGCTAATAAATTATCCATAACCGCGTTATCGCCTTCTTTTCTCGGAGATCCGTTCGTAGACGCATTACTAGCTCCTTCTTCGCTCTTTCGTTGCTGCTCTTGCATTTGTTTCTTTCGTTGTTCATATGCTCGTGTTTCTTCCTCGCGAATCAAATTCTCCTTTTGAGCTTTTTGATAGTCGTTCACAAAATTCGCAAACTTTGAGAAAAACCCAATCCGTGACGACGAATCTTTCGGATCTTCTCCAAAAAATTTCAATACATCGTCAAATGTTCGAACCGTATTCTGCAAATGCTCTTGAAGATATTCCTTCTTCGTTCGAGCCTCTGGAAGAAACGGTAAAACAACATTCAACACACGATCTTCGGGATGAAAAATACTGCGGTCTGAAAGATTTCCATAGTCTATCGAATCTTGAACATTCTTAACAGACTGGATAAATTGCCGACAATCAGATTGCACTTGCTCCACAGACACTATTCATCATTGTCAATAAACCTATCAGCAATCTGGCATAACAAGAACAACTTACATTTGGATGCCAAAATCGCATCTTTCAAATCATCTATAAAACCATTTAAATGCTCAAAAGACGATCGAACAATCTTCTCCACATAATGCAAAAACGTCATCGTATTACCCTCATCCTTTGTAAATGCAAGTCTCTGAAGCGAATTGAGCTTGAATCCCGTAGCCTGCTTCGTTGGATCGTTCATATAATTACCAACAGCAAGAATGATATCAAATAAATCTCTCAAATTTGTGGATTTTCGAATCGATTCGCTTGCTGAATCAATCAATTTCAACTTTTGTACTAACTCTTCGTAATCATGCTCAAACGTTTGTGTGAGAACTATAGCACGCATACGCGATCGCCAGTAGGACTGTAAATTAAAGCACAGCTCTAGATATATTTGATCAGCTCTTGTAAGCTCGCTTGGATCTTTTTCAGGCGCTCGACTTATAGCAGAATTGGCCCAAGATGTTGAGTACGGTAACATATTTCGTGACTATTATACTGTTAATCAAAAATCTTTACCAAAAATTGTCAGCAAATCATACCACTGAGTCAGGAATTCTGACAAGGTCATCTTTGTTCAAAAACTCCAAAACATTCGTACTTCGTAACACTTCCTTATCACACTTTAAAATCTTCAACACCAACTTATCAACTGGAATATTCGCGAATGAATGAAGATTAATCTCAAACTGCTGCGCAAGATCTCTAGAAATGAAACTTTTCTTCTCTTCCATTCCCTTTTTACGATTTCCAACTCCCAGTTTCTTTGCCTCCTTGGCTGCAAAAATTCGCTCGACTTCTTCAAATACACCTTTGTTACGAAGTATACCATAGATTCCAGCTCGCGCGTTCTTGCGATTCACTTTATTTCGCGAACCTCCAAACTCCGAATTCTTGTCGCCATCCACACTCTCATCTTCGTCATCCTCATCGTCATCTTCCTCGTCTACAGCCCAAACTGTATATTCCACGGCGTCCAACTTCTCCCAGTGCATGGGCTTTATCTTTTTACGCGCATGAAGAACAGGTGCATCATTCCGTTTGGGAAGTTTTAGTGCGGAAGAAGCTAGGGAAGGCGGTGGTAAAGGTGGAGCATTTGGGGCAGGAGGTGGTGGTGGTGGTGGTGGAGGAGGAGCTCCTGTTGAGAAACCGGGAAGAGGAGGTGGTGGTGGAGGTGGTGGCGGAGGTGGTGCTGCGTCACTGTTGAATGTCAGATTGCCTGGGAGAGGAGGTGGTGGGGGAGGTGGGCCCGAATTTTCGGTAAATGTGAGATTGACAGGAAGTGGTGGTGTTGGTGGGGGAGGTGGAGCTGATGTATCACTGACCTCTTTCTCAGATTCAGCCGCAGACTCAACCGCCTTTTCAAATACAAGATTTTCAGGCATAGGTGGTGGTGGTGGGGGTGGCACACCTGCACCGGTTTCCAAAGTCTCGAGAGATTGTGGCACAGCCAATGGAACTTCAGACACAGCAGAGGGTTTGTCGGACACGCCATCAGCTGATTGTGACATAACTGTACTTCTGTTTGCCTCTGATGTAGTTACAGTAGCTTCCAGAGAACTGTTTGATACGCCTTGAGACGCGTAGTTTATTGAGGATGAGTTATTAGTGACAACAGCAGCTGGATTTAGCACTGGTGCAGAAGAGTTCGTGAGTTGTCCATCAGCCATAGCGAACGTAGACTGCTGCATGTTGTCAACATTGGTTATGTATGACTCGCGAACAAGTGGAAGTCCTTGGGTATCAATTTCATTCGCAGAGACTGTAAAAGTGTCACTATTTTGTACTGTTCCAGCGTAAGCTGTATTTCGAGTCGGAGTCTCGGGAGCTGCCGAGCTTTGTGCTCCAGAAGGAGATGATGGGAAGGAAAATGGTGAACCTGATTCAATCACAACAGTGGCTCTGTTAGATTTCTGAGGAGAAGTGTTGATGAAAGTGAGGCGGTCTTGAGGAGCCGTTGCAATAGCTTGCGATGCGACACCGTTTGTATCCGATGAAGGTTGCAAAGACGGGACGTCTGCCGATGAGATAGATGTAGATGGTGTAGCATTAGCAGTAGCAATGGATTGGATCGAACTTGACGAGGACGAGACACTTCGTCGCTTTATGGCGGATCGCCTTCTCATGTTTGTCCGTGGTTGTATATGAACGATTTCAGCAGTCTGAATGACACTTCCATCATCAATTCCAAAGTCAGATCCCACTGACTCGGGACGCAAATGGGAGTTTCTAGCTGCCGCAGCCATTGTGACTTGTTGAAGTAGATCGTTAGGAAGAGCGGTGGGAGGAGGAGCGGCCGAAGGTAATGCGCGTGGGCCCATCTTTCTGACACTTCCACTTGGACTAGAATTGTTGTTGATAGGATTGCTATTTGTCTCCTGCATTCTCAAGTTCTGTTCCCGTAACTCGCGTAACTTCGGCTGAATCTCGATCGGAGTATCCATAAGCTTGATTTGATTCTTAACCTCAGCTTCTCTAGCTGTCATTTGTTGCTCCAACTTACGCACAAGCTCCTGCTTGGCTTCGGCGCTTATCGGACTATAATCTGTCTCTGAAAGTTGATGATCCAGTAGTAATCCGGCATTTTTCAGTTGGAGATACAGCTCTCGAATTTCGACTTCAGAGCTCTGAAGGTGATTCATATGAGATTTGGATAATTCTTTCAGTTCGTGTCTTAAAGCGTTGTTTGTGCGACGCTGCAGCTTTATAATCTCTTCTTGTTCATTGATCTTTTTCTTGAGCTTAGCAACCATACCATCAGCGCCTAGATCAACTTGTCGACGCATCTCATCACGTTCGGCAAGAGCCTCTTCCGCGCGTCGATCGGCTTCATTGGCATCAATAATGGCACGACGAGCCTGTTCATCAGAGTACATCTTGTTTAAGAGATCGCTGACTGAAAACTGTAAAGTCGAACTGAGATCACGGTTTGGTAATACTCTGTCCATCGCGACATAGGAAATAATGCCGTCAATTAACTTAAACAGGTGAGATGCATTTCTTTTATCATTGCGAACGATTAGTAAATGCTGCATTGCTGAAAGAAAATAGTCTTCTGCTTCAGAACTTTTGACATGGTCCCAGATATCTTCTGCAATCTCGACGGGATCATCTAGGAATCGAATTTCCTCGTCGGCTTTCTTTTGCATAAGAGATTCGTAGTCTTCAGCTTGAGCATCTTCATACTGCGATATTTGCTCTCTAATAGCTGGCTGATCAAGCTTTGACATCAGATTCAAAATACGTTCCCATCCTGATACTTTCAGTTGAGCTCGAATATGTACTCGTACTGTGATATCTTCTGAGCCGCTTGCTAGTACATTTGCGAGAAAAAGGGTATTGACGCTGTAATCTACAAGCATAGTTTCTGCACTGGCGCCCGCTTTTCGTAGATCTTCACTAGCACCGACCATAGAACCTAATTTTCCTCGACCGGAAAGTGTACTTTCTACAGCTTCGAGCCAAGCATCAAAGCGATTTTCTTTTTCGGCATGCTTTTTCAGCTGATCGAAGGCAGCAATAACCTCAGTCTGTCCGACAAGGCGATTTGAATGAGTGAGGAACACGACAATCTCAGTAATCAGTTTTCTAGTTGTGAGTTTTGGAGAGCATATTGAGCCCACGAGAGCAGAAACACAGACAGAAGAGTGCAAAACTTCCTCATACGCATGCTCGACATTGAGAAGGGCTTTGATGCACTTTGCGAAATCATATTCACGGTCAAGAGTCTCTTGCGATTGCTTAGAGTAATGCTGGTTGATTTTTGCTATGACGTTGCAAATTGCGATATGGCCCTGGGCAGCACAAAAGGCCTGTACCCATGCGATGGGCTCTGTACGCAAGCAGACCCACAGATTGCCAATTTCTGCGGCAGTGAAATTACTATGAATGATTTTGCGGACATACCACTCGGGAGTACCGTCATTTGCGCCTTCGTATTCTTTTCTAGAGCTTTTGCGGCGCTGTTTCTGATATTCGGCCAGAGCATCTTGGTGGATAAGGGTCCATTTCTTGTCAGTGTCGTAACTCAGCAATTCCTGTCGAGCGCGGTGAGGGAGGTTTTTGAAGTCGCGTTTGTTCTGGGGTTGGTTAGCAAAAAAGACAGAAGACCGCGAAAGCAGAGCGAGTTAACCGACCATCAGGTCCTGGTACAGGCGGTCGATGGTTGCGTCGTTCGTAGGACGCTCCATGACGAACTTTGAGGAAGTAGACAGGGTCGACGCGGTGGAGTTTCTGGCGCTCGAGCCGGAGCCCTTGGACGTTCGCGGCTGGATCGAGGGCAGACTCTGGAGATCGTCGTCGCCGTAGACGCTGCTGCGGATGCTCGGCTCATAGTTTGATCTGGCGTATGTCGACTGCGAGGAGGAGTTGACGGATCTGGCGGAGGAGTTGCTGAATGTGTGGAGCAGGTTGCCCGAGCGCGGGATGCTCGAGCCGCGGTAGTCGTCTTGGTACTGCGACGGCGAGACGTTGCTTGGTCGGGCCGACGGGGGTGCGTGACTGCTGAAGTCGCCGTGGTGGACGGGCGTTGCCGGGGCGACGGCGACGCCCTCCAGATTAGACCGCGGATCGACGGCAGACGGCCGCCGACTGTTGCCCACACTGCCGCTGCTGCTTCCCCGCGGGTTTCTTTTTGACGAGAACAGCGACGACGACGCCGACGAAGACGAGGCGGAGGAGCCCGTTCGCGGAACACCGTTCGACGAGGCCGGCGAAGGCGAGGGCGAGGGCATTGTTGCGGACGCGTCTCGTGATACTGGCTAGCACGCACGCTCACGCGCCTTAACAATGTACGCACGATACGGACAAATTCAGGGAGGAAGTGCGGGTCGCTGTTTATCGGTGACAGATCAAACAACAGAAACACAAACAGAAAAACAGAAAAACAAAAACAAACGGAAACGGAAACGGAAACGGAAAGAGAAAAACAAAAAGCAAAAAACCACAGAGGCAACGAAGCGCCTTAGACAAGTGGCAGATCAGACTCAAACGCTGCTGAGCCAAACTAACTACTTTCTCAATTTCATCCTTCCCCCAAATTCAACCTTTCATTAAAATCCGTAAAGGGGCTTTTCACGTGATGTGAACATAGCTGCTGCGGGTTTAGGGTCGACGCGCCGCTTCTTCTTCTTCTGGGGTCTGAGTAGCGGAATGGCCAGAAGCAGAAACAAGTAAACTTCTGTCTAGCTGCTGCACTCTGTTGTTTGTTCTTTCTTTTTTGTTGCTGCTGCCGCCTGAGTCGAGTCATGAACGCCACTGAGCGCTCTCAGGTGTTAAGAGATGTTTTCTACGATGCAGTGTTTTCTGCTCCGGAACGCAGAGCCGACGAGAAGCTCATGCGCGACAACGCAGAGGCCGCTCAGATCGTGGCCGCGGACTGGAACTTGGTGACCGACTGGATGACGCCGAAGGCCCTTCTGCATGCTGCTCCTCCTCAGATCGAGTCTTCTCTTGAGCGACTCGAGTCTATGAACATGTTTGATCGGCTGCTTGAATGGTATACCGGTCAGTTCGTTGCCTTTAGATGCTGTTTACTGAGAAACGCGTTGCTAACCCATCTCAGATGTTGTGCGTGCTCATTTCGCCATGCATGCGTTTCCGGCTGTGAAAAATCACCTTTCTACTGTCGACCCTTCTATGGATTTTGACACCTTAGAGACTACACTGAACAATGTTCTCAACACACTTAGTGATGCTACACAGCACTACTTACATCCTATTCTCTTGGACTCTTTCTCTGCAGATTGGGCGGAGCGCTTTGAACGCTCATTATATGCAATGGTTGACATTGTTTTATCTGAAGAGGATTTTTATGTGCTTTTCAGTATGTTTGTGGACCATCATTTGTGCCAGGCTAGTGTGAAGGCAAACGAAGAAGAGAAAAGCGAAGGCAGAATATTTGCATCCATTGAAACATACGCCGGCTCACATCTTCTCAACATTCAGCGCAAGCTGAAAGGCTTGGGTGCTGCAGAGTTAACGCAACGACTTGTTGCAAGAATATTTCAGACATATATACAACGTTTCATTCGCGAGAATTATGCAAATCGTCTAGAAATTGACGAGGACGAATTGCCTGCCAAAGAAGAAGTGAGCAGTCTATTAAACACAAATATCTATCAGATCATAACCTGTCTTGTTTCTCACTACGAGTCTGCTTTAGGAGAATTGCTCGAGGTGGGCTATGAAAGTCTCGCAAATTTGCGTATCTGCGAAATGTTTGATATAGTCATTGGATTCCCCGACTCAAGACCCGTTCTAGAAGATCTTTCTGGGTGCATGAACTCTCAAAAGAATAGACGACTTTTGGTAACTACATTTCAGGCATCTTGTCAGCAACGATTACTACACTGTGGCGTGAATACCTCCGACATTATCTCTTTCTACATCTCCACTATCAAAGTCTTTCGTATTATTGAATCGCGAGGAGTATTACTCGACAAAGTATCTCGACCAATCCGCAGATACCTACGCGAAAGAGAAGATACTGTCAAGTGTATTGTCAACGGAATGCTTGAAGTCCATGATCCCAGTACAGGTGATCTATTTGAATTAAGCGCCGAGTTGGCAAACGTGGCTGGTTCAGCAACTGAGCCTGAAGAAAGCGATTACTCAAACATGAACTGGGTTCCGTATCCTGTTGATGCGGCACCTGATTTTCAAACTCAACGAACATCTGATTTCGTCGCTGCTTTCCTTTCGTTATATGACTCTAAAGACGTCTTTGTTAAAGAGATTGTGGTTATCATCGCCAACAGATTACTAGAGCTTAAAAACTACGAAATTGATAAAGAAGTTATGCATCTCGAACTACTCAAGCTTCGTTTCGGTGAAGCTGAATTACACAAATGCGACGTTATGATCAAAGATATATCCGAGAGCAAGCGAGTAGACACAAATATACACGACCATTCACAATTACTCATGAACTCACAGCTAGTCAGTAATATGCTCCACGCTAGCATGCTCTCGCGACTATTTTGGCCGACTTTTAAATCTGAGGAATTAGCTTTACCAGCAGAAGTGGAAAATCAACTTCAGCGATATGCTTCAAAATTCTCATCGTTAAAGTCCGGGCGACAGCTTACTTGGTTGAAAAATCTTGGAAATGTGGATCTCACTCTTGAGTTGGAAGATCGGACTTTGGAGTTTAGTGTATCGCCAGATCGTGCTAGTATGATTCATTTATTCCAAGAAAAAGGTACTGCAAATAAATTCCCTTAGTGGTTTGAAAATTGTGTTGACAAGTATAATTTTTAGATACGTTTACTGTAGCGGAGTTGGTTGCTAAACTTCGTCTTGACGAGCTAATTGTGCGAAGAGCAGCGCTATTCTGGGTTCAAAATGGTGTTTTAAAAGAACAAGGAAATTCATACATTTTACTCGAAAGAGCAGAAGAAACCACACAAAAAGGTAAATAAACCTTCATTCTCAAAATTTCTTTTGAAAAATATACTAACTAATATTATAAGTCTTGGTCGAAGAAGCAGCACAATCATCAGTTCAAACAGCAGAAGAAAAAGCCACCGAAGAAATGCGCGTTTACTGGTCTTACATCGTTGGAATGTTAACAAATCTCCAATCCTTACCACTCGAACGTATCCAATCTTTCCTCAAAATGCTGATTCCTAAAGATCTCGGGTATTCTAGTTCACTGGATGAATTACGTGATTTTCTCGCTGTTATGGTCGCGGAGGAACGGCTTGAAATTGTTGGTGGTGCGTATAAATTGCGCAAGTAATTGTGAAGGATTGAATGATATGTTATCAAGCATTCTTTTTTTTGTGTTTTAGTCGTTTAATTGGAGTTTTACCGAAGGTTGTTTTATTTTTCTTAACGGGACACAGTTTCATGTTTTCTTATTAATTGTCATTGGGTTTTGTATATATAGTTGTATTATTTACAAATGGGTTCTTATTTGCATATAGTCTTGTCAGACGTAATTGCTAACGTGTTAGCTTGTCACTTCGATAAGAAACTCTTACAATGGTTTTTGGATAGTGACACTCACTTGAGAATGCACTAGTTTCAACAGTAATTTCAATCAATAAGGCAATGACTGCGATTCTGGTTTGAACTGAAAGTTCTTTGCCAATTGAGCTTGATGTCTTTAAATCGTCTAGCACAAAGAAAAGCTTGTCGTATTCAACATATCTTGAACAAGAAATACGCTCACGTAACTATTATCAGACATTTGGAGACAAATTATGAAAGTGACATCAAGGAGATGATTACTTTAGCATGCCTATTAACTTTGAGTTATGCGCAAATTGAATTGTCACGAAGGAGCTTCGTTATTATTCGGCTGCATTGAACCTACACGCCTTATTTACGTGACTATGATTCTGAAGCTATTTTTCCATTTACCACCCTCCATTCAAGACTTTTTCTGTAACAATCTTCCACTGTCGACAACACAAAAGTGACAAAACATAATAAAATACAATTACTGCATTAAGAAAACTAGCATTAATCTAGTTTGCAACAAAAAGAAACTACGTGTATAATCTTAACAGACGACAAAGCAAATATATCAATAAATGATATACTACAAATGTGAATGCCTACTGAAAAGACTACTAGTTCGGTTAAGTTTCTTTATTATAGAGGAAAATACCGAGGAAAAGACTAAAGAACAAAAGGAAGAAGTCGGGACGCGCTCTGCTTATATCTGACTTCACCTGAACTAAGATGAAACCTTGTGTCACTACGCGTGCAAAGAAGGGTTACTCTAAACGCATCTACGAGGCTTCCGGCCTCGAGTAAG
>JAJLXV010000153.1:0-37278 GCA_030571435.1 Myxozyma mucilagina | reverse complement strand
TTTGGATTTTTTGCTTTATGGTTGAGTTACAGTTAAGTTAGTGAAGTAGTCAGATCCTATGCTCTTTTGTCTCCGAGCCATATTATGTATGTATATGCCTAATAAATGGCCCTTAAGATAAAAAAAAAAAAAAATTTGTTTTTATTATTCTTTTTTTATTGATGGGTGTGAAGGTGAAGTGCGTAATTTTTGAGTGCATTATCTTAAATGATACACCATTGCCCTTCAAAAAATGTAGCAAATGGCGTTTAGTGTGGGAAATTCTGGTCACATGCGTTACGATTTTGTCAATGGTGGGTAAAATACTTTTTCTTTTTTGTTGTCATCAATCAAAAAGTTAACGAATTCGTTCGCTTATTAAGTTGAATGTATATCCTGAAATGTTTCAAAACATTCTCAAAAACTATTGAGACTTTGTATCAGAGAGAGATTATTAGAGAAGGTTCAGATATTTTTAATATCTTGCATCACTTCATTGCTGATTGATTATGTGAGTCAGTCAGATAATCAGCTTCCGCACTTTTTTTAACTTGAGCTTGTATGCATGTTAGTTAATTTGGGACCTTCACTATAATTACAAAAGTATGACAATTTTTTTGGTCTTGTAAGCAGCCATTTATTTTTCATGCAACTCACTTGCCGTGAATTAACCGAAAAAGTGATCTAGTTTGATAAGTGGTTTTTCAAAACAGATTTGAGGTATCTTTGTGGTTATGAGGAATCCCATCTAAGTAGATCTATATACTGAATAAAACGGTTCTTAATTTCATAGTGGTAATTTTTCTGTTTGGTGTTCTTGACTTCTTTGCTGGTTATTTTTTTAATGCTTTTCATTAACAAGACTGACTCCATAGAGGCGATGCAATTGCTCGTGACATGGTAGAATTCGCAAGAGTAGTCCAACTAAAAGAAATTTCTTACACAAAAGTTTATAGAGTCTACTTCGTGACTTCATTCAGTCTAGATAGTAACTCCAATTGAAAATAGTGATTTGCAGTCTTGAGATAATCAGCTAGAATCGGGCACTAAATTGGCCAAACGACCGTCAGCTTATTGTGACGATCGGAGTACTCACATTTTGTAGCTGAGCTGGCCAAAGGCACAAGGGTGATGCATTTTTTCCAAAATTGAATGCAATTACAATTGCACACACATGAGCTAATTACAACTTGAGTGCGACACAGACATTTTTTTCATCTTCAGTGCACATATATTAGGCTAATCTTTCCAGCTCTAATAATGATAAAAAAAGTGCTATAACGAAAAAAAACAAAAAATTTAAAGGGAAAGAATATGTCTGTGTATGACAATGATCCTTGAAAAACCTTCGTAGCTAAAACTGACCTTGAAGCAGTGTTGAACAATAAAAAGAGAATTTCAAAGTTTATGCCAATGAATAAGATTGATCGCTGCACGCCCCTGCCGCACGAGCCTTCGCCTTTTTCGGCAGACGCTTCGCAAGCAGATAGAAGTTTTCAAACCGCCGAAAAATATTACTGTGCAAGTTTGTGGCTACCTTTTATGAAAGTAATTATAAACTCATTATACAGACTATATTAGTATGTAGCGAACAGAAAATAAAAAAAAATATTCAGGTAGCAGATTCACGCCACATTCTGTGAGATACCACTGTATCACAAAATAAACATTTTCTGAAAATCCCCTTATGGAAGGCGCGCTGAAATGGCTGGAAAACTCTAAAAACACAACTTGCTTGCCATCTCACTACAATGTTCATTAGCATTTGTTTCGCGTTATAGTGCACATAACATCCAGCATTACATTCAACCATAATTTAGAGATGAAGCTTATTTTTTAGCATTTATTTCAAATCTTGTCCCGAATGCAATAAGCATTTTGGTCGAGCTGAAATTTTCATCTACTAATAACAATACGACACTGCTAATTGATTTCTCGTCAAACTACACAGATTGGAAATTTCAATTGCAAGGCGTTGCCTTCTAGAGGAATTTTATCATGGCGGTTTTCGGAAAGATAGGGGAGTTTTTCTTGGAGCTGGTTTATTCGGCATTTAAGCCTCGTTTTATTTTGTTTCACGGTAAGTATTGTGATATGAGCAAGATGGTAGCATGACGCGGGGCTAACTGGTATCAGCTATTTATATCGTCGCAATCACCATCATAGGATCAATCTTAATTTATCCTGAGCGAAACATGCCTTACGTTGATGCACTTTTCTTTGCAGCCGGTGCTGCAACGCAATCCGGTCTCAACACTGTAGACGTTAACAATCTCACATCATGGCAGCAGGCAGTTTTATACATTATACCACCATTTACCAACCCAATTTCAATTCACACTTTTTTAGTATTTGTGCGACTATACTGGTTTCAAAAAGCCGTCGAAGATATTGCTATTCGTTCCCGTGTCCAGCATCGCATTCGCAAAGCAAAAAGTTTTGGCGTTATTGATGATTCTTTAGATTTGGAAACCGGCGTTGCCGGAAGACCGATAGTGATCTTGAATGCAGAGAAAATGACAGAACAAAACTTTCCGGGCTACATGAGATTTAATAACAATACCGGCAGAGCGCATAGAGAGAGCGATGAAAGAGAGGAGGATGAATCCGACTCAGACGACTCAGAAGACCAAAATCTACCTCGAAGATCAAAAGGTCGTGTCATTCGCGATAGATCGGATTCGGACGAGCCATCGATTGATTTCTCGGCAAGGTTTAGAAACAGTACATCTGCTTCCGACGACGAGGCTGACAAAGCAGAAAGTTCGGAAAGCACTGGTTCTCATCGTAAGTCTGCTGAATTTTATATTTGACCACGACTAAAAGTTAAGAAAAATCTACTGAATCGAGTTTAAAATTGCCAAAGACCTCTGTTTCGCAGGTCCGTGATCGCGATATTCGTTTTGGAGATTTGCCATCGCCTCGAACATATAAGTATCTGGAAGAGAATGGTCCAGCTCTTGTGATTAAATCTCCGAGAGAACAAGAACTGGAAGCAGAGAAGGCCGAGAAAGCAGCAGAAGAAGCGAAGAGGCGAGGTGTTGGTGAAATACATTTTGCCCTTTCGCCTATCGTGGGTCGTGACGCCAACATTTCTTACAAGTTTCCTAATCGAAGACACGACGACGACGACCGAGCATCGGATGAAGTGTTGACACAAAGGCGCTCATCTTTAGGTGAGCATCATGGAGGTGGCGATCATTACATTGAGACAAGTCATGATCACAGGAGACTTGAATTTGGTGGAGGTAGAAGAGACACTCTAGAGATGCGGCGAAAGGAAAGCTTAG
The DNA here is from genome assembly GCA_030571435.1 of Myxozyma mucilagina. Lineage (NCBI taxonomy): Eukaryota > Fungi > Ascomycota > Lipomycetes > Lipomycetales > Lipomycetaceae > Myxozyma > Myxozyma mucilagina. The sequence continues at coordinate 34,009 of JAJLXV010000153.1, read as the reverse complement.
ACTCTGATGATGATATCAGAGGACGCTCTTTGCGTCCGACAAGGTCACATGTAATCGGCCCCACGGAACCCAAACATAAGCCATTCTTTGCTGCAAATGCAAGCAAGGACGAGAAAGGGGTGAACGCTAACGACATGCCAAAGATGACAAAGCGAGCAATCACTATTGATGTTCCACGGCCAAATAATTCCAGTCGTGGTCGAGGTCATGAAACGTCTGATTTGGAGAAGTCACAGAAAAGCTCCTCGCCAGGGTTCTTTCTGTCAAGGAGCGGGACAATTGATCGGGTTGAGAAGATTATCTCTCGGACCTTCACCCGACGCAAAGGATCTCCTACAAGGTCAACATACTCACGTCGTTCACTTGGGCAGCTGCCTTACTTGTCTTACGAACCTACCGTTGCCCGTAACTCACAATTTATTGGTCTTACGGACGAGCAAAGAGCAGAGCTCGGTGGTATTGAGTATCAGGCCCTGCGAACACTTGCTATGGTTCTTCTGGTCTATTTTTTCGGGTTTTGGATTTTTGCAACGATCTGCCTCATACCGTGGATCGTTCAGACTCAGCATTATCGTGAAATAGTCGAGTCATTTTCTCAAAATGTTCCTTGGTGGGGAGCATTTATGTCAATGTCATCATTCATGGATGTTGGCTTCACAACCCTTCCTAATTCATTAATTTCGTTTCAGGATGCAGTATTTCCTCTATTACTAATGAGTTTTTTAATCGTGATTGGGAACACTGGATTTCCATGCATGCTGCGTTTGATTATTTGGATTTTGCATAAATTATTGCCTTACGGATCGCGCACCAAAGAGTCCTTGCATTTCCTGTTGGAGCATCCTCGACGCTGTTTCACATTGTTATTCCCTTCCGGTCCTACATGGTGGCTGTTTGCAGTGTTAGTAATTCTTAATGGGGCAGATCTTATTTTGTTTGTTATTCTTGATTTGAATAGTCCCGCAATTCATCACTGGGATGCTGGTAAGAAAATTCTCGATGGATTGTTTCAAGCCTTTTCGACGCGTACTGCTGGTTTGGCTGTTGTAGATATCAGTCAGCTACATCCCGCTGTGCAAGTCAGTTATCTCGTTATGATGTATATATCAGTCATGCCTATCGCTATCAGTGTTCGCCGAACAAACGTGTACGAAGAACAATCGTTAGGAATTTATGGATCGTTAAGCGACGATGAATCAGATGCTAAAGAGGATGGCTATATCGATGTATCGGAGGACGAAGAGGAACCAGAAAGTCTGGACGAGCGAATCAATGATCATGGTGGGAACGGGGTTTCTGAGGCTCACACAGGTAGTCTACCAATATCTGATGGCGGACATTTGCGTCATATCACTACGAGTTCCACAAATAATCACCAGAGATCTAGCAGCTTCGAGGAGAAGAGATTAAAAGAGCGTCGAAGAAGTACAGGAAAACTTTCAATGAAAACTGCTCGCGAGAATGTGAAACGGAAGCAACGAAAACGTCAGCAGTCATCGTTTGTATCTAATCATTTACGCCGACAGCTTTCGTTTGATATCTGGTACATCTTTTTGGGTTTATTCGTTATTTGCATTTGTGAAGGTGGTAAACTTGAAAATAGGGATTTATATGATTTCAATGTCTTCTCTGTTCTTTTTGAGGTAGTCAGTGCATACGGAACCGTCGGATTATCTTTGGGTTATCCAAACACAAACACTTCATTTAGTGCACAATTCACCACAATAAGTAAACTTGTTATCATTGCTATGATGCTTCGTGGACGTCATCGTGGTTTGCCTTATGCACTTGATCGAGCAATTCTGTTGCCAAGTCAGAAGATTGTTGAGAAAGATAGGGATGCAGAAAAGAGTGCTAGGAGAAGGATGTCGATGACTTCCATGACTGGTGCTACTAATCCAATACTAAGGGCATCAACTATTGGGAGGAGTTCGACTTATCAAGGGCTCAAAGGTAAAACTCTCTGATGATTTCGGTTTGATTTATGTAGTTTGACGCGTTTCTGTAATATCATGAACATTAAAATTGATGAATTCATTGCATGCTATTAATTTATTTCACTTAATTATTTGGTAGAAAACTTCACACCCACATAACGTACTTGTAAGGCGAACGCCCCAGTAAGGCGAGCGCGCCGCTTTCTACCCACAATTAGTGAATATACTTGCTCACACCTCTATACACTAAACAATTCAAGAGATAATTACTGGAGGTAGGTAAATTTGATAATTCTGTACTTTCCTGACAAATTTTTATGCTATGTCCACTTTTGTTGCATCTGTAACAAGACTGTACTCATCACTCCTACTAGAACCACCGCCCCGTTGCCTTTCCTGATCTAATCTTCTATTCAACTCATTTTTCCCAATGAAAATTAATACATTCTGTTCTTTTCTAGATTTGCCTCACCGAAAACACATTCTCTCAATTTTTAGAAAATTATTGCAATGCTCATTGGCCTTACAAAGACCACAGTATTCAGTTTTTATTTAGGACCATTGGAGGCAGGCTGAGCTTCATGCCTTCCTGAAGTAAATCAAATGCATGCATAGTTGTCGATGACAGGTTTTAGATATTTTAGAGACAAATCCTAATTAAATCCGAATGCTAATCGACTTCTATTGTCTTTTATGACATCTGAGTAGTCCAGTAAAACTGGGTGCTGTAAAAGGCAGCATAGACTCTTTGATAGTCGCTGAAACATGCTCAGACTACTTTAGAATCATTGATTCTTGCTTGCTAATAATGAAATTTCTACGAAATTTAGTTTGAAGGTTGAATTGTAGTGCCATAAACTTGGAGGCCCAGGTGCAAGCCAACCGGGCGCTCATGGAGTAAAAAAATGACTATTGCTTCCACGTCACGCAACCTGGAAAGAATTGCTTAAGTAATTAAATTAAGCAACTCTCCAACAACAAACTCCTCCTTTACAGCTATTAGTGGTTTCGAATCGGGGATGGCATCATATCTTGAATGGGTTTCATCGCGTCTCCATCACAAGGTTTGAAAAGGCACGTTTTATATTTCAGCAGCAGCCCGTAAACTTAAATCAGAGGTTCCTTGCAAAGCTGCAGAACCCAAATTTACTCTACTTTCATACAATAGGGTAGAGTCATTCATTTGTGGCAGTCTTAAGGTATAGGAAGGTAGAAAAGACGCGTCACTTTTCGAAGCGGTGCGCTCGCCTTACTGGGGCGCTCACCTTACATGTACGTTAATCTGGTTCAGCCTGTAGCCTAGTTTTTAGACTGTACGAACGAAACTGCCGCCTCTCCTGTTCAAAAACCCGATATATACTATTGGTGAATTATTGAGAGTTGTAAGAATTAGTTTGCTTTTTATCCTGATTGGTTTTACAGTCATTTTTAGTCGATTGTTGCAAGTGTTTCTTAGTTCGTTTTCGCAACTTCAACTGATAAACCTGCGACCAAGGCAATCCAGCAAACGTTTTTGTTTTTGGTAATGAGGACTTTAGTATGATATGAGCTGATATACAGACATTAGAATTTTATGAGCGGCTGCTTCAAAGCAACGTTAGTATTGCAAAAGATTCATTAGTATTGCAAAAGATTGCTATCAGATCAAAAGAAGAAAAGTATAAATAGGCTTCCCGAAAAGACAGGGCGTCTAGCCTAATAAATGGCTGATTAAAGTGAAAAAAAACAAGGGCACTACAAAATAGCCAATACGGTTTAGTTCAATATGCGCCAATTAATTAGTGTCCAGATAATGATCTAGTAAGATGTTTAAGGGTCTCGGCTCAGCTGTCTTACAGACCCGGCCAACGAGAGCCGACCTAATTACACAATTTCATGTCGTATCACTTCCTTAAGCCGCATCTCCCGAGGCGAGGACGGCATCTACTCGCTAAGCATACGTCAATCGAGCAAAATACGAAAATTTGAAGGATAGCTCACTTGATCTGCAAGACATTTCTGTCAAAAGCAAATTTATGGATCGGTAGGTGTCAATCTTTTTGATATTGCTATACGTGTGTCACTACTGTGTGAACACAAGCATGTCACTTCAACGACCACTTTCATCCGTCGCTATTCTCGGTAAGTACCCACCATGCTGAACCACTAAGTGGCGATGTTAGAGGCTTTAAGCACACAGAAGTTGATAACATGTTTTAAGGTGGCGGAATATCCGGAATATCAACAGCATACTATCTCTCAAAATTGCTACCGAAAAATGTTCCAATAACAATTTACGAAGCATCAAGCCGATTGGGTGGGTACATCGAGAGCACTAGATTGGCGTTACCAGCGTCGGAGGATAAGAAGGATAAAACAATCTTGTTTGAACATGGACCAAGAACTTTACGTGTCAGTAAGCGTATAAGCTCACTGAATATGTTTGACCTTGTAAGTAAAATTGACGAAAGAATGTGCGACGCTGATTCTGACTGACTTGCTTTGTAGATCAATTCATTGGGAATGGCGGATGAATTGATCATTGTGCCGAAAAACTCAGCTGCAGCACGTAATAGATATATTTTCTACAAAGGGAGAATTAATATGATTCCGTATTCACTGTCCTCTATCTTACGATTTTACTTTTCGCAAGCACTGTTTCGTGGTATGCTGCCAGAAGTCATCCGAGAACCATTCAGACGCAATCATCCACCAAAGGAAATGCTTGAAAAAGACGATGAGACTATTGGAAGTTTTATGCGACGAAGATTTGGTCCTCGAATTACTGATAGATTAATGTCTGGAGTTCTTCATGGAATTTACGCAGGCGATATCTACCAGCTTAGTGTGAAAAGTATTCTCGAATATTTGTGGAAACGTGAGCGTTCCACTGGCAGTATAATACCTCTCAATTTTCTAAGCAAAAAACAGCAAAAAAGTGAAACACAAAGTAGTGCTGAACTTAGTCCATATGTTGAGAGACGAAAACAGGACGCAATTCAAATTCAGGAGCGCAATAAAGACCTCTTAGATAAGTTGGAAGGCGCAAGTGTTGTTTCCTTCAGAAAGGGAATGCAATCTCTAATCGACCATATCGAAGACAAGTTACGACAGTGTCCCAATGTCTCAATCAAGTGCGGAGCTCAAGTTACAGAGTTGAGAAACGTGGTAGATGGCGTGATGGTCAGTACGGCAGATGGTGAAGAAAAGATATATTCGCATGCATTTTGCGCGCTGCCGGCGAGTAAACTTGCACAAATAACAGAGCAAACTGCCCCCGAGTTATCAAAGATGCTGAAAAAGATCCCGTCTGTATCGGTGAACGTTGTCAATCTTTTCTTTGAAAAACCTCGACTTTTGCCAATTACTGGGTTTGGATATCTACTTCCAAGAGCAGTTCCTCGGGAGGATAATCCCGAGCGGGCACTGGGCGTTGTTTTCGATTCCGATACTGTGTCTAAAGACGCCGGCGACGGCAAAATACCAGGCAGTCTTCAGGATGATGTTGATGGCACTAAGGTGACTGTTATGCTTGGCGGCCATTGGTGGGATACTACGAAAGAAGAAGGAGTTCCTGCAGTGAAAGACTCAGCTGATGCTATTGAGAACGCGCGCACGCTAATAGCAAGACAAATGGGGGTCAAAGACGCGCCTATGCTGGCGCAGTCTACGTTCCAAGAGTCGTGTATTCCGCAATATGTTGTTGGCCACTCGGCAAACCTGAATGATATTCATAAGTCAGTTCTTGGTGCTTTTGGCGGCAAGGTATCGGTGATTGGAGCATCATATTTGGGAGTATCTGTGAATGACTGCGTCTATTATTCTAAGCTTGCGGCTGAAGATGTGGCTGCAGGGAAGAAGGTGTCTGGTTTGGAGGTCAACTGTAATTAGGAAGGGGAGCATGTGTACAGGATTTGGTATTAACTGTAAATATTTATTTAAGCCGGAAGGCATTTGTTACATAGAGAAGAAGTCTAGTCTGTTTAATTAATGGCTGAAAATGCCACATTTCTTGGAGACTGGAAGACGCGTCAATTGCAAATGTTTAATCTTATCCGCTCTGGCGCGAAATAAAGACTGGGAAATATATCCACTTGGTTCCGGATAGCCAGATCCGACTAAACGCGTTCTACGCAATTGCATCTCAGCACATGTCCTAAAATTAAGCACTTGATCAAATTCCACTACGCACCAGCAAAGACATTCTTTTTAAAAAAAATCAATTTTATTTCGTAGAGTATAAAACACATCTAAAAGCCTCGCAGCCAAGAGACGCGCTTTCAGGGTACGGGCTGTAATCTCGAGAAACGCGACCGGGGCGCAGCAAACGCCAGATTTGAGCCCAGTGGAAAGGCTCTCTCAGTCGCAAGTGCTACGCTCACGGCCGCTCTCTCACGCCCCCGCTGCCTGCTGGAGTCACTCACCCCTTCTGCCGACGCCCAATGGACCTTGCACACCAGGCAACTGTCGGCTCGCCATCGGCCGTATTCTGCTCCATTTCCGTCGAGGAGACCGCTTCGCGATTAGGAACCTCGCTTGTCCGTGGGCTTGAGTCGATTCAGGATGCAGCATATCGCCGCTCGATCCATGGCGCAAACGAACTGAGCGATGATGGAAAGGAGTCTATGCTGAAGCGGTTTGCTCAGCAATTCTACGAAAACCCGCTTATTCTGCTTTTGCTGGGTTCTGCTACGCTGTCTTTTTTCATGGGAAACTTGGACGACGCAGTCTCCATCACATTAGCAATCCTGATAGTCGTCACTGGTGCGTCTTGTTTATCATTTTTTTATATTTCATTTGATTTTAAATTTCCGCTGCTAATTGTCTTCTTTGTTTTTGTTGTAGTCGGGTTTGTGCAGGAGTATCGTTCAGAAAAGTCATTGGAGGCGCTCACTCGCCTTGTTCCCCATCACGCGAATTTAGTACGCGGCGATGCTGTACTCAACGTACCTGCTGCATCACTTGTTCCCGGTGACTTGGTTTCTTTCTCCGTTGGTGACAGAATTCCTGCAGATGTTCGGATTACAAATGCGGTGCATTTACAAATTGACGAGTCTTCCTTGACTGGCGAAAACCACCCCGTCTACAAGACTGCCGCGCCTATCGACAGCTCAAAGTGGCCTCCACCTGCTGTCGTCCCTGTCAACGAGCGGCATTCTTGCGCTTTCATGGGAACTCTTGTGCGCGATGGACGTGGCTCTGGTGTAGTAATTGGTACTGGAAAATCTACTGAATTTGGAAACGTGTTCGCAATGATGGCCTCAATCGCCAAACCCAAGACTCCTCTGCAGCAGTCAATGGACAAGCTTGGAAAAGACCTTTCATATTTCTCGTTTGCAGTCATTGGATGTATTTGTTTAATTGGTATTTTCCAAGGTCGTTCGTGGCTCGAGATGTTCACAATCGGCGTTTCTCTGGCAGTTGCCGCCATTCCTGAAGGATTACCAATTATTGTTACTGTTACTCTCGCTCTTGGAGTTTTGCGAATGGCGAAGCGTCGTGCTATTATGCGTCGACTACCATCTGTTGAAACGCTTGGCTGTGTTAATGTTATCTGTTCTGATAAGACTGGAACTTTGACTATGAATCATCTTACTGTCACTGCTGCGTGGACTCTCGATATGACTGAACCGCTCGAAGTGGTTGACGGTTTATCGGCGGACGACAATCTGGCTCTCAAAAATGCACTTTTGGTTGGATCCAACTGTAACAATTCTGTCTTTGTTCAGCAGGATCAGAAGTACCATGGTCCCCCTACCGATATTGCTCTCACTGAAGTGCTTGATAAGTTTGGAATTGACGACATCCGCCCTCTTCGAGTTCGAATTCATGAGACCCCTTTTTCATCTTCCCGTAAGTGGATGGGAGTCGCTACAAAGGTATCTGGAGTTGATTCTGGTGTGGGTGCTATCCATATTAAAGGAGCATATGATGTTGTGTTAAAATTTTGCGGAAGCTTTATGACTGCACAAAATAAGACATTACCGTTGGACGAAACTGCAGAGAAAAAGATCATGGAAGCAGCAGAGAAAATGGCTCGAATGGGTTTGAGAGTACTTGCTTTTGCAATTGGAACGGGCGATTCGACCGAAAACCCGTCCAATCTCACTTTCTGTGGACTAATGGGAATGTACGATCCTCCACGCCCGAATGTTTCAAAGTCGATTTGGCGATTAGCGCAAGGTGGCGTACGTGTTATTATGATTACTGGAGATAGTGAGGTCACTGCTGCTACGATTGCCACATCTATTGGAATTCCTCTATTTGGAGGTGTTGCGAGCGATCGTGCTATTATGCGTGGTGAGAAAATTGAGAATATGACTGAGGTTGAGTTACAAGATGCTCTTTCAACCGTCACGGTTTTTGCTCGAACTTCTCCTGAACACAAGATGAAGATTATTAGAGCTTTACAAGCTAAAGGAAATACGGTTGCGATGACAGGTGATGGTGTCAACGATGCACCTGCTCTGAAGATGGCTGATATTGGTATCAGTATGGGTTTGAAGGGTACTGACGTTGCCAACGAAGCTGCAGATATGATCCTTACAGACGATGATTTCTCGACTATTTTGGCAGCTATTGAAGAAGGCAAAGCGATTTTCTCAAATATTCAAAATTTTCTGACTTTTCAGTTGTCAACATCTATTGCTGCCTTGTCGTTGGTTGCATTTGCTACTACTATTGGATTACCAAATCCTTTGAACGCCATGCAGATTCTGTGGATTAATATTCTTATGGACGGACCTCCAGCGCAATCGTTGGGAGTAGAGCCAGTTGATCCCGAGATTATGTCGCGTCCTCCTCGCAGTCGCAGCGACAAGATTTTAACTACTCAACTATTCAAGCGAACAGTAATGTCAGCAGTTATAATTTTTGTAGGCACTATGTTGATTTACGTTTTTGAAATGACTGACGGAGTAGTCACGAAGAGAGACACTACGATGACATTCACATGTTTTGTTTTGTTTGATATGTTCAACGCGCTTGGATGCCGATCGGAGTCTAAAAGTATTTTTGAGATTGGATTTGCGTCCAACAAGATTTTCAACCTTGCGGTTGGTGGATCACTGCTTGGACAGCTTGCGGTAATTTACGTTCCATTTTTGCAGCGAGTGTTCCAAACAGAGGCACTTAGCTTTAAGGACTTGATGATTCTTACTGCTACTGCTAGTACGGTGCTTGTGGCAGATGAAGTTCGAAAGTATAGCCGAAGAGCAAAATTATTCGGATCATATAGTCTGAATGTGTAAATAGTTATTTAAGCTCATTTTTCATTAATAATAATGATGAGCAGAGTGGAGGGTTTATATGAAGGTATCAAAAGAAGGATTCGCGGTTTAATCATTTCGAAGAACGCATTTTTTGATTTTCCTCTTTTTAAACTTCTTTTTCATCAATAATCTGGTTTTCTTTTCATTTACTTTTCATTTATTGTTTGAGGAACTCGGGAAGAATAGGTTTTTTTTTCACTGCATTTGGTGATGTTTTTATAGAAACTCTTTCGGGTAACGCATGAAAGCACGTAATAGATGCTGTGCACGGAGGAAAGTATTTTCTTTTGACATCTGGTTTTTTTAGGAAATGTTTTATATATATACAAGTCTTTTCTTTTCTTTTATTTTCTTTTCTTATCAACCTTTATTTATTTTGTATTAGTGTCTGTGTCTTTGTCTTTGTTTGAATGTTTTTGACTTGATTTGTGTTTCAATGTATGGTGTTTCGAAAGTAGTCAAGCAAACATGTGATATGCATAGAAGCCGCCCTAGTGGAGAATAAGGCAAAAGAATACGAGCACAATGCCAGAATGGGTCTGAATGTAGTCTATGCGCACGTGAACTACACAAGAAGTACGAGCGATAAACTGGCGACAATAGCGATAGCGAAGGCGGACGAGTGACGAGTCGTCCGGAAGCCTGCGCTCACGTGCGGCAGAGAATGGGGCTCTGGTCGGGAATCAGATAAGGCCTTGGGTGTGCGAAGTGTGAAAGCGCAGGGCACGTGTGTGGGCATGGTGCCTGCACGATTGGCTCTGGAGCGCACGCGACCCTGGCGCGTTGGGAGTTTGGCGCGGCCAATGAACGCGCCCGACGCGCGCACACGCGATCAGCTTTGGTTGTTTACTCTTGCTTTGTTTGTGCCGGCATCGTATAAAACCAACTCGCGTCTCTGTTTCTGTTCTCCTGTCTGGTTTCTCTGTTTCTTCTGTGTGATTCTTTATCTTTACTCTGTACTGTGCAACTCGGCGCAATGTCTCCCATCTCGCCCAAATCACCCGCTCTGATCACCCCTCCGCCTTCGGCAGACATCGCGCCCCGAGATCCGCAATGCGTCTCGGACATTTCAAACTTTCTCCTCACTCCTGCTCTTCTCGCTGATGGGCAGCAGACTGCTCCTGCGGCCTCGACCAGAGCTGCATCTGGAAAGTTTGCGCCTTCCAAATTACCTCCTCCGCCAATGAGGTCGCGCAGAATCATTCAAATGCAGCCTGTCCTACCGAAGCCTGCGAAAACTATAGTCAAACCTTCATCTTCAGATACCTCTGGATCCGCTTCGGCTGCCATTGGCGCTAATACCTCTGCAGCAAACGGCTCTACTGCCGCTGCTACTGCTGCTGCCCCAGCAACAAAGTCCCGCCGGAATGCCAACGGCACCACGGCCGCTACTCGCAAAACAGCTCGCAAAATTGCTCATTCAGCCATCGAGCGCAGACGCCGCTCAAAAATGAACGAGGAGTTTGAGTCTCTGAAGATAATGGTGCCGGCTTGTCGTGTTGCTTCACAGACTCACGGAGAAGCCAGTTTACATAAACTTGGCATTCTTCAAGCTACTGTTGAATATCTGCGTTATCTTGAAGGATGCATTGGCCAACTTCAGTCTCGCGTGGAGATTTTAGAGTCTGGTGGTGAAGTTACCGGCGAAATGGACATCGGCGAGGCTCCCGCAAATATGGAAGAAATTCAACGTCGATGCAAGGCCATGGAAGAAGAAGTATCCGAAGATGACGATGACGAGGAAGAAGAACAGACAGAATTACAACGACAACAACAGCAGCAAGAGCAAAAACAAAACGAATATCCCAGCCCGTCAATCTCATCGCAACGCACTTCTATTTCATCAGTTTCTTCATATTCAGAAAGCGCAGAAATGGAAGAGGCAGGAAAAGAAGTCAGCAGAACATTGCTCATGCTTCGTCAAGTTGGTGACTATTCTGTTCCCACTCTTTCTAGCGGAGCTCGGGGTATTCGTGTTTGTGATCTTTTAGGATAAAGCCTAATTCTTTGGTTTTCAATTATATAACGGTTCATGGTTGTGGGATGGAGTCTTTTACGGTGCTTTTGTTTCTTGTCTTTTTTTGGTCGAATCGTCGGAATAGCTGTTATGTTTAAACGGAATTATATCATTATTTGTTATACTGATGTTCTCAGTTAATAGTCAATGCTTTTAATCGTGTACCTTGTAATCATAAAGAGAATAATGCTTAAGTAAGATCTGTATTATAGCCAAAAACTATATCATATCTTCGCACTCGAATCTGTCTCCGGAATCACAGTTCCCATGATATTATATCTTTGAGAGAAAAACGAGTACCAATCATCAAGTACAACAAGCTCATTTTCTTCCAAACCTTCAGTGGTAGCAATAGCATGCTCTGCTTTTAAACTACTCTTTGCAAGTCCATGTGATCCATCTTTGCCTGCAAAAACAGAATATGATCCGCCTGGCCCGTATACCTTTGCGTTCCGTGTAACGTCAAATACTGTACCTTTCACCGCGACGTATATCAGTGGATTTTGAACACCTATCATGTTTCATGAGTATTGCTGCTCTTCATTTATAGGTATAATGAACCTCGTACCATCATACTTCCGAAGTTCTGAAGGTGTGAACTTGTGATCTTTGGGTTCGTCTAACGTGACTGGTTCTTTTGGAGCAAATCTTGGTGCCATTTTGTATTCGGATATGTAAGTAATTTGAGTTTTTAATTGCTAGTGGTTGTTGTTGAGTGAAGCGACACCTTTTCGTATTAGGCTTTTGATCTCTGCTTAAATCAATAGTCGAGTTCGAACGCACTGTTTCTTCAGTGATTTTGCACTTTTCGTAAATTGTAGCTAAACTACTGAAGAAAATGCACTTTTTCCCCTGGAAAGAGTAGGGAAACTAGCTGCGCAATAATTGTACTGACAAGTCGTATTGTAACTTTGGATTGCGGGGATGATTATAGAAATCCAATACCGAACCTTAAAGACTTGGGACTTTCACGTGATAGCCAATGATTACTGTATTGGTTAGTTTCCATATGTAGTCTGTTTACATTTGTAGTTGAGCACTATTATAGATTGTGCATTGCTGATCAAGCTGATTCCACCTATATTTTTGCTGATCAAGAGTGTCTGAGCAGAGTTAAAACAATCTAACATTTTACAGACGCAACCGACTCATTCAATAATAGTTTATCAAAGATGCCCTATGGATTAGGAGCACTTCTCAACATTTGGAATGTCTCCGCTAATTCATCCTGGAGACCCCAAGAAGCGAAAACTGTTAGCAAAACTACGTCGTGAAATTATGTTTCTTGCAAGCTTGTTTATCAAAATCATCAGAGCAGTGTTTCTCTATACATTCCGACTTTTACAAAAGCTGAAAAAACTATCGATATGGATGTTTCAAGTTTATACATATTCTTCTGTTCATTTTCAACGAGCTCTTACGGGAATGCACGTCCTAAGTGCGAACGCAGCAAAATTTTTCGGCACAGTAAACACAAAGTTGTTAGCTTTGGCTGCGCCTTTATACTTCTTGCATGACGGTCTTGATATTTACGAAATGCTTCTCAGCTGGATAATAGCTGTTGCATTGTGAACAAAGAGCATCTTCCTTAATCTGTCTATTCTTTATCTGTGTCTGCTTGATCACCGACATTCTATCTTAATCTTGGGAGAAAACAAAATATATTCATATTACTATAGTCTCAGACTTGCCTTTCCGTCCGCATACCCGCACAAAACGAAACATTTGGAGACAATCTAGCATGCTACTAATCCAATCACGTTGTTCCATCCCTATCAACAATCCTAGCACAACTTCACAGAAACGGCTCCAGCATCAGATGTTTTAAAGTCATAAAACGCTCGGAATTAGGAATGTTTCAAGTCGTCAGAACGTTTTCTGAGATTAACAACGATAACTAAATTTTCGCGCATAGTTGCTCAACTCTCTGATTTCAAGACTTAAGTATAAAGTCTTCAAGAGCAATGTAACATTTCGGAGTCGGAAGTATCTGTTTTTATCCTCATCGACTAGTAGTAAATATATATATATATATATACTTGCACATGATCTTCTGCCCAGAAGCGAAACCTGCGTAAAAACTTGTAGTAACTTTTATTAACGTAACAAAAAAATGATCCAAAAAACCTCTAAATATAAAAGTGAAATATAATACAACCTACCTATATTAACTCTATCTGAAAACATCAGTACCTTTAACTTTTCCCGTTCCAATTTCCATTTTAGCAGTTTTTGCGCCGAATTGAATAGCTCGTTTGTTTTCCTCAGAGACCAGTAAAAGACCGAATTTTTGAGCAAGTTTGCGGATGAGAAATTTGCTGATATAGCGATCGTTTGATTCGTCGTGTCTGACTTTCAAGTCAAGAGCGCAATTTAGTGAAAATTTCACTACATTCTCATCCAAAAACGGATATCGAAGCTAGCACATGTAGTTAGTAAAGCTTAGAAAAGATCGTAGGACAAGATGTAAATACTACCTCTTTCCCCCAACACGCTCCAACACGGTCGTCCCGGCCCAAGTTTCGTTCATGAAGCCTTCCAAAATCCAAGGCCAACTCATCTGCTAGAGCTTCATAACCATCGCGGCGAAGAAGAACACTATGTCGAGAGTATCCAGCAAACAGTTCGTCTGCCCCTAATCCAGAAAATAATATCCTACTTGGTGTAGCGTATTCTTCATTATGATTTAGTTCATTTGAGGGAAACGATTGTGTGATATGACCCTTGCCTCGTGATGCAAAGTAGAAAGCTAGAGCAATTGAAAAATCCATGACGCTGTTTTTGGGGTACATCAAATTTGCCACATTTGTCCGATGGTCTTGAACTTCTGAAAACGGAATGTCAATTTCAATGAATTGAATCTTACAGCTTGCGTTTTTAAACTCAGGAGACGATATGATTTCTTTGTAACTTCTACGCCCAAGAATTCGGTCCGGCGTATTATATCCCCCACCCGTTCTTGGATTCTCAAACGCAATATTCAAAAGATCAATCGTCACCGGATGATCGCGTAGTATGCGCGTCAAGAGATAAGTGATTACTGTGCAATCAATGCCCCCAGAAAACAGAACAGCGTAATTTGAATCACTTATAGAATTTATAGCAAAAACTCGTCGCTCCACGCTTTTATGAAGAATAATTTCAAACTCATTTGTGGTGATCGTAACATCTTCAGTAGTGTGTTTTATTCTAGAAATTTCGGTATAGGGATATGTTAAACATTGACTTAGATTGGTCTCATACGACCAGTGAATCTCGGTTATTTTGCGATCTGGGTCCAGAAGATTCATTTTGAATAGAGCACCGGCAGGCACTTCTGACCAGGTTTCGCGCAATTCAGGATTTGAAGGTGAAACACTCGATAATGCCATTTCGTTAGGAATTGAACGATCTATGACCAAGCTTCGCCGTCCAATGCAATCTCTAGCCCACCAAAGACAGTTCTCGGCTCTGTCGTAGTATACAAATGCGTATTCACCACGCAAACACTGCACAGCCCTCATCACACCAAATCGAATAAACAGATTCATTACTAGTAAGGTATCGTTTCTGTTGACAGACACTGTTTTGTTTTCTAGTTCCAACTCGGGACTTAAAAGATTCTCTGCATATTCTTTTAGTTCCCCAGCAAGATCATAAATTTCGCCGTTAAATTGCAAGATGCTAGACGCATCTGGATCATTTTCTATGGAGCATAAAGGTTGAGGCACCAAAGGATCGCGCATAGACAAAACAGAAGAGAAAAACATCATTTTATCATTTTGGCTGTTGATTATAATTGTATTGGAACAGTCAGGACCGCGGCAACGAATTGTAGAGAATAATTTACATTGCTCTGGATCAGAAAGATACGTTTCGCGCTCATCGCCGACAAGACTGAAAAAAATACCACACATCACATAGGCATATACTACTCAACAGAACCACAACATACAGTAGTAATTGGATTTCATATCCAATTGTGGTAGTTACTTCATTGTGGAAAGTTCTGTCAAATTTTAGCTAAGGACCTGTAAATAGAGCACGAGCACCCAAGGCCAAAAAAATCAGTAAACCTTATCAGCGCTTCGTGAGAGAAAGCTTCGACCGGGTATCTGGCTAATCTGTAAAGTCACCAAATAGACAACACTGCGAGGCAGCATAGGACATTTATACAATCCTTTGACGAATTCTATGAATCCGGTTTTATTATTTGGTGTCACTCAAAACTGAGCTTCTTTTACGGGACGGAAGAAAGCAGAAAGCCGCTACATTGATACAGAGATCACTACTCATCGCGTTTAGTAGCGATGTCAGCTTCTGCTGAACTTTCCTCCGCAATGGTCGCTGAGGACCAGCTTCTCGCACAAGATCGCTTGAACGAGGAACTGAAAGTGAGCGAGGACAGTGGCAACTCGCCAAACGAGACGCAGAATGATTCTGTAGATGCTGCTTCGCAAGAGCCAGCCGAGAAAGCCGATTTAACCATGAAGACTTTAGTACCGTCGCCAGTATTGATTTCGTAAGTTGGTTCATTGACTGTTGATTATTTCAATGATTTATAACTGACTCTGTAACCAGCGACAAACCGAAATCTACACAAGAAGACGAGGCAGAAATGGTGCCTATTCCAGATTCATCAACAACAGTTTCTTCCTCTACTTTGACGCCTATTGCAGCACCGCAGCCTATTGTCGGTACAGGAATTAGCAGCTCAACTAACGGAAGTAGCTCCGATCTATTCAAAAATGGTGGAAATATTTTAAATAGCATGACGCCGACCTTACAGAGCATCCTTGAGCAATTTGATCCATTATCACTAGTCGCTAACGCTAATCATCCGGATAATCGTCCGCCAGTGTCGAGAACAGATAGCGAAGTCTCTAACAGGAAATCTTCACGGGCTTCAAGCTCTATGTCGGTTCACTCCAAATCTCAGGAAAAGAAAGATTATAAAGGCGAATCAGCGTTTCCTTCCAGAACAACATCAAGATTAGCATCCACTACACCACTTCCTAAGCTAGAGTCACGAAACTCAGAATCCTCTTCAATGTATTCCGAGCAAATTTCGGTGACATCTCCTACTGATGATACACAATCTCAATCGCTGCCTAAGCCTGAAGATCAACCCACAGAGCTCCCTTTTGACTTCCAACGATTCCTCAACCAATTGAGAGTGAAAGGAGCAGATCCTTTATCACGATACTTAAAGAGTTTTTTACATGAGTTTGGTAAGCGGGCATGGACAGTACGTGAACAAGTCAAGATTGTGCAAGATTTTCAAAATTTCATTGCGCCTCGAATCCCACTTTACCCACCATTCTCAAATCTTCCCGAGACTGAAGTTGAAAACGCTTTGGAAGGCATGGAAAAATTGATCATGAACCGGTTATACACTCAGACATTTTCACCGGAAATTCCACGAAGCAGGCGAACTTTTAGCCACGAAGAAGATTTGTTACGAGATAAGATTTTACAAGAGAAAATGAGGATTTGGAGCTGGATTCAACCCAATCATCTCGACGTTGAGAAAAGTATCATTGACAGCGGTGAGCGCTTCATTTTACTTGCCCAAGATGAATTACTGAAAATCAGTAACTATCGCGCACCGAGAGATAAAGTAATTTGCATTCTCAACTGCTGTAAAGTAATCTTTGGGTTACTTCGACAAACAAAAACCGAAGAATCCGCTGACAAATTTTTACCTATTTTGATTTATGTGGTAATTAAATCTCAACCTAAACACCTGACTTCAAATGTGCAGTATATTATGAGATTTAGAAATCCCGAAAAATTGAACGGTGAAGCTGGCTATTATCTTTCATCGTTGCAGGGTGCAATCAGTTTCATTGAAGGGCTGGACCGAAGTGCACTGAATATCACAGATGAAGAATTTGAAGAGTACGTTAATTAGCTACAATTGTTTTGCTTTTACTAACTTTGTATATAGACGGATAGTTCAGTCAGTTGCTGAAATCCAAGAGCGAGAAAACAAAAAGGGATCTTCTGTTCCCAATCCTCCTCGTCTACAAGGCTCACCAACTCGCAGCACAGGTAGCAGAAGTATACCATCTGCTGCAGTGAACGGACAGCCAAGCCACGCTGATTCCATCAATTCTTCAACAGCATCATCTCAATTTTCCAGAGGTGATAATTCACCAACTCGACCTTTCTCACCAGCTGATGTAGCAGGCGTTGCGTCAGATGTTGCGTCTCAAGTTCAAGAGGCGTTTTCTGCCACATTTTCGGCTCCATTTAAACAATTTTCCAAGCTTTTCGATAATGATGATTTAGATGACGAAGCTGGATCTCAGCCATCAAACATGATGAGGAGAACTCGCAGTGTCATTGCAAATGCCAGAAGAAGCTCGATGCCGCCGGCACCGAGGTCTACTTCTGCAGCAACTGCACCCACTTCTGACCCCGACTCTACCGGACCCGCCAGTCCATTAAGTAGACGCAGTATGATTAACAATATTCCCAGATCAGGTCACCAGCGAGTCCAATCTACTGCATCAACATTGAATGACCCGAGTGATGCTGCAGCTGAAAGGGAGACTTTTGAACAAGACGAAGCACAAAGGTTAGAGCAAGCTTCGCATGAGAAAACATTGGAGACTCTTCAGCAAATGTTTCCTAATTTGGAACTGGATGTTATAGAAGATGTGATTAGGCAGAAACGTGGACGATTAGGAGCCGCGATTGATGCATGTTTGTCTTTACAAGATGAATAAAAGATGTAAATATAAGAGCATTACTGTATCTCAATTTTGTTTTGTTTTTTTTTGGGGTGGGGGGGGGAGTGGGGGGGTATGTTATAGTCATGATGAAATATATGTTTCAAACCGATTGGAGTTTTCGGCAGGTTTCGGATCTTTACAATTAGGCTGAACGTCATCTATTTTAAGGTAGCGCCGGTAGCAGTAAGCAAAAGTAGCTAATGCGCATTACAAGAAACTTTTTGGATATAAAAAAATCAAAGCAAAGTAGCCAAACAGAATAACGAACAGAATAATCTAATAAGCCAAAGTCAATAGCTAACAAGTCAAGCAAAATGCAAGCAATTTCAGAACGCCAAACAGGGACATCAAAGTGGCACAAGCAAACAGACAAAATAGCAAATGAAGCAGATCTACGCTAAAAAGATATGAATGCACAAAGACAGAATCAAGCTGCTGAATACGGCATTCAAAGTAAAAACTCGAAGAAAACGGGGAACCTTAAAATCTAATGTTAGTGCTCTTCCGGTCAATGTGGAGGCTGCGCCAGTGAATGTAGCTATCGGGGGAGTTGTCTATAGCCCTTGTTAATCAAAATCTGATGGAAAAAATGACAATATTAATAACCCACTATAGCTGTAGATGGTGTTTGAGTCACAATAGAAACATTCGGATATCGAATAGTAGGAATAGCACTTGGTCTTGATCTAAATGTTCTTGACGAAGACCATGTAGAGGTGGATGAGATCAATGTTGGAAAGGTTAAAGGAGGCAAAATTGGCGTACTGGATGTCGTAGTGACCACCTCATCTGTAAAACATGTGGTTGTGATTGTGACAACTACATAGACCACAACAGTCCCATCAATTGTTCTTGTAATCTCAGAGGGTGTCAAAGAGATTATTGAGGAATCTTGCAAGGAACTGGATGTGACTTGATCGTCGACTCCAGTTGAGGTACTATAGCTAGAAGATGTTGTTGGGGTAGAGACTGTGGAGCTAATTGATGAAGAGGTCAAAATCGTCTCTGGCCCAACTGATGATGCATCAGACAAAGAAGTGGATACTGTTGACGAAGAAGTACTCTCGCTGATAGGAGACTCCGTCGACGAAGTTGTTACGAAGAAAGAATAAGTTGATGTCGAAGTCGAAGTCAAAGTGATTAAAGTTGATGTGTCGGGAACAAGAGATGACGAGCTTATTGTGAGAGGAAGATCATCTGTGGGAACTGAAGTTGTAGGAGTTGTAGAAGTCGAGGAAGAGGTTGAGGACGAGGTGGTGGTTGAAGACGATGTGGTGGTTGAAGTTGACGATGAAGTGAAAGTCGTGGAGGAGCTAGTTACAGGTGTATAAATAGAAGTTGTTGAAGTAGTAGAGATAGATGAACTTGACGTCACCCCAGTAAAAGTGGTAGTAGGTGTCTGATACTGTACAGTAGCTGCGGGAACAGTAGCCTGTCCACAGTTAGCGAGTGGGGGTTCGAGATCTATTGAGAACCATTGCCAAATGTCCTGGTCTTCAGAGGACGAGCATTTCAAGCAACTTCTGCGCGTCAGTGTTTGTCTCAAAATCTCCAAATATACATACTTGATTCCGTTGATTATAAAAGCGGAGTCTGAAGAGCATAGACAAGATAGATCAGAATCACACGCGTTTGCAGATGTAATGGCAGATGCTACGACGATGTTAGACTCACAACCAACATCAACACAGGCCATATGAGGTTACCGCAATCCGCAAAACATGTGTCTAGCGCATCTTGAGCCAATACATTCTTAAAAGAAACAAAAGCGCAAAAGAGAATCAGCAGACGGACATTCATTGTTTTCACGCTGCAAGACCAAGGAGAGTGACAGAAAGCAAAGAGCTGAAGAATGTTGGCTAGATATATTTTTGGATGAGAGTGACACAATCACCAGAATACGCGGTGGTGCTAAAATAAGGTGAGCTGACTTCGACGCGACCGTTGCCGTCACATACATAAACAAATCTGACGGGACTAGGCTCGATTAGGAAATCTAAATATGGTTCATTCTCGCGTCTGTGACGCGTACTTGACGCGGTAAAAATTCTCCAATTTTCTCCACCGAATTCGCAAAGAGTATTCTGTAAAACAATGATGGTGTCAAATCTACTTATTGGGTATATAATTAAATGCATTCTTTCAGCTGACAAATAGAATAAACTGAGAAGTTGATGCCCCACTCTAGAAAAACCTAATCGTACAACAAAAGTAGCCATTAATTTTTTATTCATCGATGTGATCAACACGAATGGCAACTATTTTCTTATGCTTTACATTCAGCCTTAAATTTGAAACGCACTCTATCTATGACTCCCTGCCTAACGCATTTTCAATAATCTTCATAGCTTGCAAAACGCGTTCATCGTTGAATCTTCTTCCAACCACCTGCAAGTTGACTGGGGCGTCAACGTATTTCTCAGGCGAGTAGAGATCGTAAAAAAACTTGTCTTGTTCGTTCATCGGCGTGTAGTCTTTCAGCGGAACATCAAGTTCCTGATCGACAAAAGTCACGGGGAAAACAGCGGCTGGGTAGTCCAACAAATTCCCTACACAAAGTTAGTAAAGTAAACATGAGGCGCTTTGAAAGCGAACATACAGTGAGATGTGTAAGACCAGTACTTTGCGGTCCATCGAGTGCAAGCAACACCTGGAGCAACAGGGCAAAGAATGACATCAGCCACATGACCGTCGTCTTTACCGGACTCGTTCCAGTATTGTGCGTACTGAGTTCTGTAAGCGTCACGCTGCAGATGCAAGTTCCAGAGCGAATGAATGTCTTGCTTCTTTACGTATGGATTCTCTGACATGATCCACTTAGTCAGAGGAAGCTGTTCTTCGCCTACAGAAGCAAGTAGTTCGGCAGCTCGTTCGCCGCCATCGGTGTAGTATAACGCAGAAGTCAATTTCCAAGCTTCATCGTGTCCCTTTGCATCCCAGTCGACTAGTTCAATTTCCCAGCCCGGAACTCCCTTTTTAAGCGCCTCCGTAACAATTTTCATTGCACGGGCAACTGGAGGTAAAGGATTAACAACGTTGTCAGTCCACATGACTCCAATTTTCAGTTTTCCGGGAGTTAATGGGTTTTCCCGCCATGGCATGGGGATCAAGGTAGGTTCAGTTATCCATGGCTCTGAGCCCAAGATATATTTAAAGAAGTGCTCCATTGTGCGACGCGATTGAGCCAAGGGACCAATTGCACCAGAAATGGCCTCAGCACCACCGGTAGGCCCACAAAGGCCACGCATGGGAGTGCGCCCAGCAGTGGGACGCATTCCGTAACGACCATTAGAGGCA
Source organism: Myxozyma mucilagina (assembly GCA_030571435.1). Lineage (NCBI taxonomy): Eukaryota > Fungi > Ascomycota > Lipomycetes > Lipomycetales > Lipomycetaceae > Myxozyma > Myxozyma mucilagina. The sequence continues at coordinate 12,789 of JAJLXV010000153.1, read as the reverse complement.
GCAGGCCAGCGCGCAGACCCACCAATATCAGTTCCCATACCTAAAGGAGTAGCATTGAGACCAAGCAAGGCACCTTCACCCCCAGTTGATCCACCACAGCTGAGGTTGGTGTTGTAACCATTAACTGATCTTCCGTAAATGACAGTTTCTGTCTCAACATGCATAATAGTTTGTGGCTGTGTAGTACGAACAAACAGTACAGCACCAAGGGACTCCATAACTTCGATTACGTGTGCATCTTGATCCACTTTGTTCTCAACCCAGGCGACAAACGAGGCATTCACATAACGGTCTTTGACCGAGAAATGCTCCTTTGACGAAATTGGGAGACCGTGGAAAGGTCCAACTGTCTTGCCTGTTTTCTTGTAGATCTCGTCTAGTTCTGTTGCACGAGCTACAGCTCTGTCCCATAACAGTTCAGTTACACAGTTAAGCTTAGAGGTCAGTAAGTCGCACAGATATCATCTAACCACAAGCCACACCTACCAGTTTCTGAGCAAGCGCTGCACGTCGCAAGTAAGCCTTAGTAACGGCAACGGCAGTATATTCTCCCTTTGCAATCTTCTCAACAAGGTCAATTGGCTCAGTTTCAGTAATTGCGCATTCTTCCTCAGTTAAAACGAGTTTAGGAATACCGGTAACGTTTAGTGGAAGAGGGTCTGGTAAGGGTCCCAATGGAGGCTCCACTTTTGCCAATGAGTCATCGCGAATAGCAAGTGCCTTTGCAACTAGTGTTTCAAGCTTCGAAGACATTGCAATATCTAATGAGAGTTTGAAGAAGTCTTTAAAAAAAGATGTACAAATATTACTGATTTATAGCTTAGCTTATCGTAGGCTCGAAAGCTTATCTCGATAAACCTTAATCGATGCCTTGTCTCAAAAGTCAAGACCAACAGCTTCTTAACAGCACCGTTATCCGCAGATGTCACTTTACAGGCACGATGAAGACTTATAAAGCGTCTCATAGTTGGCCAAAGGGATTTCCTTTGAATTTTTGAAGCGTATGAATGTTGAGGAGCAGAAGCACAACTTCTACAACTACGTTTCGGGACATACTGAGCGTAGCTTTTGCCAAAGCACGGAAGCGGTCAGGTCTAGTCCAGAAAGACTGAACAAATTTCATTGAATTGAGCCTTAATCAACAGAAAAGCAACACTATCAAATCATAGCAAAAATATAATACTACCAATACTCCCAAACGATATGTGCACGCAAATCAAATGAAGTAGAAAACCAACGCGCGAAGATTACAACTTTGCTTTCTTAGCTTGAGCACTCTTCAGCACGGCCTCTACCTTTGTAGCTTTCATGATATCACCCTTGACTTTAAGTTTGCCGGACATGAACAGTTTTTGAGCATTCGCCTATCAAAAGAAGGTTAGCTTCTCGACCTGTAGAGAAAATATAATGTGTAGTCGCAAACTCACCTTTCCATCAATCAGCTTCAAAAAGTTCTCGTCACTTAAGCTTAAAACAATATCGGCCTTTTTTCCATCAGGAGCCTGACCTTTGCCGACCTCTCCAGACGATTTCAAATCAAGATACCAGCTTTCGGTTTCTCCGGACCCATTCTTCAGTTGGAATGCAAAAATAGCACCGCCCTTGACAGTCAACAAAGTGTACACAGCACCAAGTTAAAATAAAACTACCTTCTTGATCGCAGAGGCTTTCTCCTTGTCGTCAGAGAATGCTTCTTTTATTTGGTCAAAGGCGGCGGAAGAAGGGAAGGAATCTATAAATGTTAACAGCCTAGACGTTAATAGAAAATCGTTACATACCAACTTTGAGAGACATTTTGCTAACAACTATTTATTTAAAAGCTGAAGGAATAGGTCAAGATGGCCAGAGGAGAATCAGAAGCAGATGCGGGGGAGCTTATAAGGACCAGCTTTGAGGTTTCATCGGCTACGTCAGTGCATGTGAAGAGTGGCTCACGTGCGTTGTCGAGCCGCATGTGATAATATCCTTACACAGAAAAAAACATATACTTACTAAGCAAAAGAAGGTTGGGTGAACGTCTGACAATGATTTGGCTCATTCATATCAGAAGTGGAAACTTCTAATCTATAAGATTAGTGCGATGATCCGACTTAAACTGAACGCGTCTGCTTCAGCGGCTGCAGCTGCCTCGCTCTCATCAGACAACTCTAAGTCAGGAACTCCAAAATCAAAAAACTCTTCAGCAAATTCGACTCCGATTCCAAAAATCAAAGTAAAGCAGCCCAAAAAGAGTAAATCTGCAGCGGCTGTAGCGTCTCCAATTGCTCTTCCTAGTCCGCGGATCTCAATCAAGCCTCCCATTGTTGCAAAGCCTGTGGCTCCGCCGAAAAATGGCATTCCTCGAATTCGCGTCAAGCCAATGCGCCAACCTGGTCAAGGTTATGATTCAGAGGCTCCTGATAGAGAAGATGATCCTCTGATCGAGGAATGTACCATATTCAGGTTCGAGATGGATAGCTTTTCAAGAGAGGAGCAAATACGTCGCGAGAAATACCTCAACATTCTACGAACTGCGATAGAAAGCAATAGTCGCACCGAAATGAGTCAAGTATGGGTTAAATTCAAAGATGCACGACATGCTTGCGTTGGCATAGCAGACAAGCTATTTTTCGCTGTACTAGTTGATTTACCTGCCATTATCGAAGCTCACAAAACTCTGGATAAAAAGAATATCTACAAAGTTGCTGATATCTGTCAAATGGTACTGGTGTTGGATGAGATTCTCACAGAACATCAAGTGGTTGGTTATAAATCGACGGTTTTAGACGAGACGGAGTTGGCAAAACCGGAGAATAAAGGTTACAAGAAAGAAGAGTTACCATATCCTCATGGTATAACTCCTCCTATGCGAAATGCCCGTGCTCGCCGCTTCCGAAAACGAGTCATCAGAGTAAGCTATTACTTCCTGACTTCAAAATATGTGTACTAACGGTCTTAGGTACTCGAAGAGATTCCAAAACCCAAGGAGAAACCAATTCCTAAGGTTGTTTTGAAGACCAAACTATTCCAGGACGACAGCGAGAAGGTTGAAAAGAAGGCAGAAGAAGCTACACCAAAGGAAGAAGAAGCCCCAGCGACACCCGGTGATACTACCAGAGAAGGAAGTGCGGCACCTAGTGAAGCAGATACGGGTTACAATATGCTAGGAGGCTACAATCAAGACGAAGGGACAGATGGAGGAGACGAGATTGAATCTTTGTTTGGAAATGAAAGTGATGATGAAGACGAGGCAGACGAAGACGAGGAGGACGAAGATGAAGAGGGTGGAGAAAACAGAGGCAATAATGTTGAGGATGAGGAAGCTATGGAAGCTATACATCATTTGGAACTTCTGAAAGAAGAAATTGCAGAACTTGAAGCGACTATCAAAAGTAAGGAGCAAGATGCTGGTAATACTACAAATGTCATTCTCAAGAAACGATTTGATGCGGTTGTGGCCAAACTTAAGAATGAATTGGCTTTAAAACAGGAAGAACTGGCTCGAGAAGAAAAAACTTCAAAAGAGTGAACACATACATTCGAAATAAGGCGTTTTCGGTAATTTTTTGGGAAATTTTAGTTTTTAGTATACAGATCTATATGTACATCACATAGATATTTATATATATTTATAATCTGTCAAGCCGTACTTGATTCAAATGGACGATGCTGTGCTGCTTGCCGAAGGCTTTACTGTACACACAAGCCCCTCGTTCGTGTAACCCACCAAAAATTATTTGAAACCTCCCAACCAAAAATGCTGAAGGTCCAAGTTATGTCAAAAACTAGAAATTTTTGTACTTTTCTTCCGTGACACAAATTCGAGACAAATCGTTTCAGTAGTCTCAATGCTTATCTTGATGATATAGTGATTAAAAATGCCCCCCGTGAAATCTTCAACAGTATCAGCCGGCGGCTCGAGTGCCGCTGAGCCCTTTTCTTCTTCACCGCCTTCGAAAGCATCCTCAGCTTCTTCTACACAAATGGCAGGCCTTAACAAAGCCTCGCAGGCTTTATACAACAACATGCTTACTTCGAATCCGATGGGTTATATTTACACACAGGCTGAGTTGTCAGAAATGGCCGGTGTCTCAGATCCACTCAAATTGATGATGATGATCCAAGAGCATATGAATCTTGTATGTATAACTGTTTCCTTGGGATATAGGCGCGATCTGTACAGTAATACTAACTATGGTTCTAGGGATTGGTCAAAATGGTGCGAAAAGGAGATGAGCTGTGTTATCAGGTTGTCAAGAAAGAAGATGCTGAGAAGTAAGTTTTTGGGTAATCAACCAATCTATGAATTTATAATCTAACACTGAATATAGGATCCAAGCAATGAGTGGCGATGAAGCTATGGTTTACTCATACATTGAAGCATCCGGATCAGAAGGAATCTGGACTAAAACCATTAAAGCCAAGACGAATTTGCATCAGTCGGTGGTTCAGCGATGTCTCAAGAGTTTAGAGGGAAAACGGTATATCAAAAACATCAAATCTGTGAAGGTAATCTTTTGATCTTGCAGTTAAACTTAAAACATTCTAACAAATGCTTTTAATTTAGTATCCTACCAGAAAGATTTATATGCTTTATGATTTACAGCCTTCAATTGATGTTACTGGTGGCCCGTGGTTCACAGATTCAGAACTGGATACAGAATTTATTTCAAGTTTGCTTTCTATTGTATATCGTTATGTTGCATCTGAATCATTCCCTGCCGAGGACGATAAGCCACTAGCACCTCCCAAGCACAAGAAAAGAAAAACTTCGAAGAATTCGTCCAAAGATGAAGTCGTGTATGATCAATTTTCATTTCCAGCATCATATAATAAATACCCATCACTCAATGATATTCATGAGTTTATACAAACCTCTGGAATTACCACCGTCGACCTCTCGCTTCCAGACATCAAAGCTCTTGTGGATGTTTTAGTATATGATGGTAAAGTTGAGGCAGTGAATGATGGCCTAGCTTTTAGGGCTATTCCAGGGGCATCTGCGGATTTTGGGGGCGATGAAGAGAACGGTGGTATAGTTTGGGATGCATTCACTGAAGTCCCTTGTGGCCATTGTTCTGTTTTTGACCTTTGCAAATCTAATGGTCCAGTAAGCGCAGAGGAGTGCATATATTTTGATGAATGGCTTATACAATAATACTTTAACGATAAATCCTCATGTCATTGTTATTTTCAGTTATACATATGCATATTCGTTAGATTATGTCACAGTCTGGTGTTTTACTTTGTCTCATATGGTTTTCTGTTATTTTCTGTCATTTTTTTCTTCGGGGGCGTACAAAACTATAATATATAACTTACTCATGACTTGAAAGTTTTCATTACTTGAAACAATAGAGGAGTTCCATTAATTAATCTATCCCAGAACTATAATGTCCGAAGAGACTACCGGACTTGCTTTGTTCAATATTTACAGTTATATTATAGAGCTTGGTGAATTCTTCATTCCCAAAATTTGAAAAAGCTAGGCTTCTGGAATGAGAGTTCTTGTCGCTCTTTGGCTGGCACCCACCTTTTGATCTTCTTAGAAATCTCGGTGGTTGCTTCCTGTGCGTCATAGCGACGTCCGTAGACGTTCATGAACTCTCCTTCCGGATCTGTGCGTGATAGTTGTGTTAGATATAATAGCTATGAAGAGTTCTAAAGAGTAGCTCACCCATCAAATAGAAGAAAATTGAGTGATCCACAATGTAATCTTCGCCTGGTTTCAACTCTGGTGGAGTTGAAAAGTATACACGATAGGTCTTGCACATGGCTTCGATTTCCTGATGAGTTCCAACCAGACCAACTATTCCTGGAATGTCAAACTCGTCTAGATAACGTTTCACAACAGTGGCCGTGTCTCGAAGTGGATCACATGTGACAAAAATTGGTTGAATTTCAATTCCTTGTTTTTTCAGGTCTGCATTTCAAGTGTCAGTTCATGCAACTAACAGAAAAAGATCACACACACCATTTACGATAATCGCCATTTTATCCAGTTCTTCGGGACAAATGTCAGGACATAACGTGAATCCAAAATAAATCTGAGCGGTAGGTCAAAATCAGCAATCGTATAATGACCTTCTATATGAGACATACCAGCGAGAACTTTCCCAACAGATTCTCTTCAGTGAAGATATTGCCACTTGTATCTCTCAACTGGAACGGACCACCAATCAAAGTCTTTCCAAACGATTGACTTTCTTGTTCCTCCTCTAGAATATACAATCAGCATATAACATTAATAAGAAGTTATCTATTCACGTACTGAATGCATCAACAGCCTTCTGAAGTCTTCTTTTGTAGCTCACCAGAAGACCGAGTCCTACTAAGAAAAGAAATAAACCGGTGACATTGAAGAACTACAATAATCAGCAGAAGTCCTGCAGGCAACGCACGCATTCAATTAACTCACTCCAAGGGGATTTCGCTTTGATGTGTTTTTAGGTACTTTAATGACTAATGGCTCCTCCTTCTCGGAATTTGTAGATTTGGTTGACGTTTTTGATTGCTTCACAGCATTCATAGCTTCTTCCAAGAGATCTTCTTCGGAAGATCCCGCAGCCTCTTCTTTTTTTGGCTGTGGCTTGTCTGAAGACTTTTGCTCATTGTAAGAAGAAACAGAGTTTGAGAACCTTCGGGGATTTGCAAGCTTAGAGTAGGAAAATCCTATAGATTGAGAGCTGATGCACAGTTGAGCATGAGAGTGTGTCCGAGGCGTAGTCAGTAACGAAAATGCGCGAGTTGAGCGCTTAGAGCACAAATTCAAAGAACGCTTGAATAGCGACTGACATGTAGTCAATACTAGCTTTGAACTCATCCTCTCTAGGTGCATAAACCACAGAGGAAGCAGGAATCAAAAAGCCAAAGAGTTTAGTAATCCTGCTAAAGCAAGTCGATTCTCGCACGATACATAAAAGTGGTGTGGCGCACAATGTTAACCCAGCCACATGTAAAGTAACCCCTGGTTTTCACCATGTGGCCCAGTTGATGTTAACTTGGGGTCGCTGCCTTCAACTGAGAACAATCGCCCAGCTTTGGCAGCAATAAAGATGTTGAAGCGCAACATATCTTTGGATGAAGATGTGACAAAAAGACAGAAAGTGCAAGGTCATGAAGATCATGACGATACAGGGGAGTTGGTGTCTGATCGAGACGCTCACAAGGTAAATACACAATCAATATTGCAAATACATATTACACAATCACTGTATATTAAATACATTTATCAAACTAATTACGATATGTGCAGTCATGCTACTCAATTCCCGCAAAGTCTAAGCGTCCTCGTGGCCGCCCAAAGCAGCAACTATTTTTTCCACTTTCCGAATCAATCCCAGAAGACGAATCACATGTGAGAAACAGATGGACGTCGTATACACAGCTCATGGCTAAAATTGAGTCAAAGGTTAGAGCACTTATGGACGAGTCTGATCACAAAGTTCTTGAGAAAATTGTCAAGCATTTAATAGCAACACCAGACTATGAACCTGATTTTTATATATCGTTACCTGTAGGTTTGTTACTCTCAGGAGCCAACACTTCAGATCATAGTCGTCTTTACGAGAACTTGAGCAGGAAACTAAGTGAATCTCATAGTGATATAGCTACGGTTATGGTTTCATCAAGAGATGGTACAACTGCACGAGACTTTTTAAGAAAGACTGTAAATGATTTAATGAAGCAGCAAAATATCGAAGATGATGAAATATTACTAGACACGCCAGTAATGACTGGAGATGCTTCAGACAAAAGGCCAAGCTTTGATTTAGACAAACTATGCGATTGGTACAAAGTATCTAACATTAGCAAAGTGGTGGTATTTGTTCAAGATGCAGATGGCTTTGAAAGTAATGTTTTGTCAGAAGTCATTCGAATGTTACAGTAAGTTTCACAATGTTTGCAATAGTTTTGCCGCATTAACAGGACATCACAAAAAGTGTATATCGAAATCGTTTGCCTTTCGTTCTTTTTTTGGGAGTTGCGACTTCATTGCCAATATTTGACACCAAAATTCCTAAAACCACCCTGAGGCTGATGGATATTCACTGCTTTGACGTTCTCCAATCAAACCAAGGACTTGTCAGGCTTGTCGATGAAGTTTTATTATCCGAAGATATGCCAGTATTGTTGGGGCCCAATCTCTTCCAATCTCTGTTTTCAAGATACGATCAAAACACGAAACATTTGGACACTTTGATACATGGCATACAGGTAAATACGAAACTATTGCTGGCGGACTGTTTTTCTAATATGCTATACTCCAGTATTCATTAATGGCTCAATACTTTGCCAATCCTCTTAGCGTGTTGATTGATTTTCCGGAAACTATCACAAAATCTGAAAATCATCTTCTAGCACTCAAATCACTTCCTTCTTTCCAAAGCTTCATTGAATCTCAACTAAAGCTCCTTGAACATACAAAAAGCGACGAAATCGCCTATATACGGTCAATAGTAACTGAGACTGCCGCATTTTCCAAGTTCTTTAATGAACAGAGAATAGAATTATTCTCTAGCCTTCGAGAAAGGCATGAGATTATGAAACTTATTGACATATTACAGAATTCAAATGAGATATGGAACGGCGCAGTTTTCAAACGCAGTCGAGCTGAGTTGTACTCTGACGCGTTATCAGGAAATCTATTACATTCTCGATTTTTGAAAGAAATAGTTGGTCTGGTATCGACTATGACTGCAGAGGCTGTTGAAAAGCTGAATGACACAATCTCACTATCATTCGATATTGATTCGCCAATCACATTCATTAGAGATCGATGGAATACGTCAAAAACTGCTGAAAAGAAGAATCATGAAAGACTTCTAAAAGATATATCAAATACACTAATCAAACATTTTGAATCCGTTTTGACACCAATCTCACAGATACCGTTTGTTGAAGTTTACATGTTTGATTCAACGTTTCTTGTTGAGCGCGCATTTGCTCCATCGTATAGATCAGTCATCGAAAAGTCTTTAATGAAGCCATCTAGCAGCCTAAAAGAATCAACCGAACACAGCCGATTAGACATTTCAGTACTACCGCCGTTGTGTACGACGTATATGCTATACCGCGAAGCAGGAACTCTTATAAATATCTACGATTTTTGGGTTGCGTTTTCTCAAAGTATATCCAGTACAGGTGAAAAGGCGGCAAATTTGCAAACAGAAGAGTCGGAGGCGGAATCCGAAGAGACACCAGAGGCAACTATTCACGGGAAAGATGTGAATGAGAAAGATTCGGTAGCTTGGTTTCTCAGAAGTTTGAATGAATTTAAATACTTGGGATTCTTGAAGGATAGCTCAGGGAAAAAAAACTTGCCATCAAAGAAGACAGTAGGCGTTCTGCAAAAAATGGTTTGGGATGGTTTATGATTGTGTTACACGCTTTTGCATATAATGTTATGAAGAATGTTAACTGAAAAAAACATCAAATTTTATGTACACAAATCAACCTTGTAGTAACTTTGTCCTCTTTGATGATGAATCTGAAATCCTCGCTAATTCGAACCCATGTTTCTAAAGTGGCAGCCCTCAGGCTGTACTTCAATCCTGAAACCCGACCATAGACACCCAAATGCTAATCTAGCATCAATACACTAGTCAAATCATCATAATGAGTGGAGCGCCCGGTGGATTTTTGGTCGTGACTCGACAACTTGTTCGTTAAATTGATACATTTGACTAATAGCGGTTTGCCGCTTCAATAGAGAAAGACTATTTTCAGCTTTTGTAAGAAATTCTTGAATAGCACGAGGATCCTTCTCTGCCTTGTGATCATGGAAAGCGTCCTTTGTCCGTCTTAAGGCATATTCACGGAAATTGTAGGCTGTGAACTGACGAGATGTTCGTAGTAATGAACGGTATAAAGAGAGAGCCACGGCCTTTGTTGCTGCTGGTGACTGAGCGCTTGACATTTTGATTCGACTCTAGATGAATTTAACCCTTCTTGAATATTTTCCGTTGTTGCAACAATCAATGTTATTTGCGTCTAGTTCGAGTACTTAAAAGTCGGTCAGCAATCTGATGGCGGACATTACGGGGCAATAAGACAAGTTGAGGCCGATGTTAGGGCTAAGTATTACATAATCATTATGATCTGAGCGAAAAAATCAATGAAGGGATTTGGGGGATAGGGAGAGATTGGGAAATCGGATCTCGGAGTTATTAAGCCCTCTCTGATTTTTCAATAGTAAGCGCTCGCTGGATATCTTAGCTGCCTGACAATGAATGAAAGAGTGTTTACTGTGACGATTTTTTTGATTCTGAAAGCTCCATATCATAAATACCAAATCATTCATACTAAGGATTGTTACATCAAGTCAGTTGGACTAATGGCTTTGGATGGATCAGTGCTGTATGATAAAATCAAATAACTTTGCAAGCTCCTTGTTAAAACAGAATGGCACAAAAGTCATCAATTGATGTTGACACCTTATCAAACAGGCCTGCCAAAAAAAACCATAAAATTCCACGAGCAGAAACAATCTATGCCTGAAGATGCACCTAATATTGCAAAGACGAAGACATCAACCTACTCTTGGAAAAATGCAATAATCTATTCACCAATGACTGAATCTGAGAATTAGATTTTCATTTAATCATTGTGTGACTAGTGTTGACCTAACACTTTTTGGCTATCAACCATTCAATTTCATATAGATGGTATTTCAAGATAGAAACCAGTCTTCGCATACCAAAACGAATACTATTCGACAGTGCAACTCGAAACATTGTAGAAAGATTTACATAATCAGAGTCTCAAAAATGCAAGTAGACTTAGTAGTAGTGCATGACACAGACACTCGAGAATTCCTCAATCAATCAAAAGTTTAAAGTACAAGGAAACTAATAAACCAAAAAAGAATAAGAACAAACATGGTCCAAATATAACTGGATAATGTGCATAGCACGTGCTTAAAAATGTCGACGTGAATTAGCGATTCTGAATGGAATCAGAAGGATGCACTAGCTAATATCCAAGAGTAGATATAAAAGTTCCGGCAAGCATGTCTTGTCCTTTCGCTCGTTTTACCATAAAGGCAGGCAAGACACGATATCCAATCAAAGGGAATTTAACAGCCCCAGTCGCATTCTTTTTACCCAAAATCATCGCAATTCCAACCATCTGCGTTTTATAGTGCTTGGTGGCAGGAAGACCACGTAGAACCGACAACACGTTTTCTGTGCTCGTTGTTTGCATGTTCGGGCCAGAGTTGAGTGCCTGCTTGCTTTCATTGATGTCGTTTATATCACCAATAGCAAAAACAGTAGGATCCGAAACAACTTGGAACGTATCGAGAACTTTAACTTCTTGCTTCGAGTTCTTCCATTCTGCTGGAACGTAATCGGTGTTTCGCCCTGTAGCATAGCACCGATAAACTAAGTCGGCCGGAATCACTTTAGACTCAGTTGAGTTTTGCTTGTTCTTCACAGTGATTGTTCCATCTGAGTCTTCTTCTCCAAGAGAATCGTAAAAAACATCAATTTTCAGACTGTTCAGAATTTCATTCAGGTTTTTCCTCAATCCAATGGGAAATTGGTCCGTTAAAGGTAAACTCTCTGTATGAATCAAAGTAACGTTCTTACTAGGATTCATGTCCTTAATTTCACAGGCAAATTCTGTACCAATGCTACCACCTCCAAAAATAACGATGCTGCTAGCTTTATTGATGCTTGACCTCGTATTCTCAAAATACTTGTAAATTGACTCCTTCTCAGTAGGAGGAGAAATTGGAGTAGACCATTTGGTCCCCGTAGCAAGAACCTAATTTGTATAAGTAAAGCTCTAAAGTCAATGTAAAGAAAGTCACACACCAAAACATCGTAAGCAACCTCCTCTCCCGTATCTAGTTTGACAACTTTGCGATCTTTATCAATTCCAACCACAGTGGCATTTATGACTTTTCCCGAGTCTGCATACTTGCTGAACACTTTTTCATATGACTTCAAATATTCTTTGTCGTGATCTTCAACCGACATACGCAGTGTGACCGGCAAATAAATTGCAAGTTCACGCTTATCGATTAAAACACACTGAAACTCGGAAGTAATTCCATTTGCTGAAGCCTTGTCCATCAACGACCTCACAAAATTGAGACCGAAAATGCCGCCTCCGACAACTACCACGGATTTACGTGAAGACATTTATTTAGTTGTTGTTCTGTTTTGGCTGGCGACCTCCTTGTGAATATGGATTGCAAAGTTCAAAGGTCGATGATGGCGGGGTAATATAAGCTACTTATTTAAAAAAGTTCTTAAGCGAGAATTATAAATTGATAAGCAAGAACTGCAAGTAAGTACAATCTCACTTACATTTTGAGATTAGTAAATATCACTAATCTAAAGATTATATGCTTTATAATGAAGAAAACCTTAATCACTGTAATAATTGTTCGCAATTGCCATTAACAATAATTTGTCAATGCCTATTGATGACATGGCATCTAAGCAAAGTAGGGTATTGATGACAATCCTATTGAAGCCCAAAGCTTTAACGTCTAAATGTTAAGTTTAACGTTAAGGAATAGACTTTCTCCGTTCCGAGCGTCTGTTCTTCCGTGATCCGAGACAACTTTCCAATAACTTTTAAACAGGGATTACGTCCTCCGAGACTACGACCGACCAACTGCCCGAGCAGTCTTCACCGCACTCACCGGCCACGGCGACTTTGCTTCATATCACCGACGCTTTCGACACGAAGACGCTGTTCTCTACTGCCCTCTGTGTTCAGCTCTCAAGACACCGGATCACGCATGGACATGCAGACGCAACCCGCAGCACATCAGCTTGCGCTACTTTAACAAAC
>JAJLXV010000152.1:0-37350 GCA_030571435.1 Myxozyma mucilagina | reverse complement strand
AGAGAAACCCCCATCAGAAATAAAGACCCCCCTCTTGGATACACTTCAGGAAAAAGACCAACAAAGAACGGACGAACGAGAACTCCGACCGCTGTGGAATGCGGAGATTGGTTGGATTGGTTGTTAATGGTTCTATTTCGCCTTTACCTACTACTTCGGATACATGGTTGGTTCACATTGTCGTTTGGAATTTATAAGATTGTAGGGACTTGAATGGAAGTCCTATATATATGCTGTGTAAACGTCATACCTCCACAGGTGCATACGTAAATGAATAAAAAAAAAAAAAATAAAAATAAAAACTAACCAGAGAGCCTTGTGCTGCAAACTGTAATAAAAAGTCTCAAATCTGGCTCACATCCTAACTATGTGTTACGAAAATACTGTAATGTAGTCGGAAATTTCCTAATCGAGCACTAAATGAGATAAACCTAATCGTCTACCTAACCAATAAGGAGAAAATACATATTTGAGCATATTTAGACTCAGAAACCAACCAAAATTCAACCCTAGAAACTAAGGACAGGATATTAAAAAGTTGCAGAAAAGCGCAATTAGTTGGTAGCAAAGAGATTGCGTCACTGAAGGGCACGAGCACAAGAGATAAACCTTATTGCTTATCCCCATATTACACCAAATAGTCACTTCTTCAGATCTGTAGAAGTGCTAAATTCCGAAGAAGACGACTAGATTGAAGATTAATTTTGAAAATGCGGACAGGGATCAATGAATTGCTGGCGGGGCTGCAAATCGCATGTTTATTGTCTTCGGTTGCATGTGATCAAGAGGTATTCAAGTTATCTGATCTAGATGCAACCGGAGCGGAAGATCTTCCAAATTCAAGAGAGAGGATTGCTATAATAGGTGAGATAATAAACTAAGCTTTATTAATTGATTTAACAAGACGACAGGTGCTGGTGCTGGCGGATCATCCGCAGCGTATTATCTACAACGCTATTCAAACCACAGTTTTGATATTACAATCTACGAGAAAAATAACTACGTCGGAGGAAGGTCAACCACAGTCAATGCTCATGATGACGCGAGATGGCCTGTGGAACTTGGAGCTAGTATATTTGTTAAAGAGAACCTGAATTTAGTTCATGCTGTGAAAGAGTTTGGTTTGAATATTTTAGAAGCAGAAGATGTTAAGACTCAAAGAAGAGATAACGCAACATTTGATGAGTCTTTTGGAATGTACGTCTGTTCTGGTTGCCTTGAAGTCATGCTGATATGAATAGATGGAACGGAGAGTCGTTTGTTTTTGAAGCGCCGTCTGATTCGTCGTGGAAGACGATTGGTAAGATGCTGTGGAGATATGGCACAGCACCCATTCGTGTCCGGTCATTGGCAAAGAAAACGCTCGGAAAATTTTTGAAATACTACACTCCACTGTATTTTCCATTTGCAAACTTAACTGAGACTGCTGAAAAAAGCGATCTGCTTGAATTGACGAGCACTGTCACTCCTGTACGTATTAACAGATGTTGAGAGCGCATGATCACGCTAACAACTTAAGAAATATTTTTCTGAGCATGGAGTGAACAAGATGTTTGTTGACCAAATTCTGCAAGCGGCAACTAGAGTGAATTATGCGCAGAATATACAGAAATTCCAGAGTCTTGTGACTATGGTCTGCATGGCGGCCGACGATAGCTTGCGAGTTGATGGAGGAAATTGGCGAATTTTTGATGAAATGGTGAAGTTTTCAGGTGCTAACTTGAAGCTAGAGACTGAAGTTACAGAGGTCGTAAAGGGAAATGATGAAAAATGGACAGTAGCGACGGGAGAATCTGCAGAATCATTTGATCAAGTTATTATCGCATCTCCCTATCATCAATCTAAAATTGGTGGCATTGAACTTCCAATTCAAGAAGTGCCCTATATGACGCTCTATGTTACACTTGTTGCATCGACAAAAAAGCTGTCTGCTAAGTATTTCAATCTCGCTGAAAACGCGATTGTTCCATCCATGATATTGACTACTACGCCGGAAGATGGATCTTCGCATATGCCGCCTTTGTTCAATTCAATCAGCATTATCAGATATATTCCAGAGTTGCATCAATATGTATACAAAATATTCTCTCCATCAAAAATCCAGCCTTCGTTCTTACAGCTTTTATTTGAATCAGGAGCTGAATTTCCGTGGCTATACGAGAAGGTATGGAAACCATATCCACGCATGGACACAATCAGCACCTTTCAGCAGTGGAAAGTGAATGATGAAGGAATTTGGTATTTAAATGGAATGGAGCCGTTCATAAGTACTATGGAGACATCAAGTTTGGCTGGAGCGAACGTTGCAGCTTTGATCGTTGGCAGTGGAAATAAGTCTGCTATTTCAGTGCCTTAGATTAACTGATGTACAAACTGAATGGAATATATACATTTGTCATAGAAACTATCAATCGAAAAAACCCAAAACACCTGTAGATTATATTGTACATGATCATCAGCCACAAAAGTAGCTAATTTTTATTTACCCCGTTCATCTCAACTCCTTCCATAGGCATGCCAGCTACACCATTTTTATAACCATTCACTGTAATTAATTTTTCATGTTCAGTACCTGCTGTGTTTCCTGGTACGACTGTTGTTGTGTCTTTGGAATTGCCATCAGGAAGAGATTCTTCTTCTACCGGCTTATATCTTCCCATACTAAGCCACTTAGCAAACATATCATCCATTATCATTTGCGCCATATCCATATGTTTGATATCTTGTCGGAAACGCTCTTGCTTGAGAAGCGTAAGCATATGTAAACAGTTTGGATAGCTAAGTAAATTAGTACTATGTCGCTGTAAAAGCCCTTCTTACGTACACTATGTACTTGACGTACGGCAGTTCTCGCCAATATTCTAGATAGTCCAAGTAATTTATGAACCTTTCATCTTCCAAGTATCCGTTCTGAGCAAGGAAATTGACATAGTGGGGATTCGACAGAGATTGTACAAACTAAAACGATAAGAAACCGTTTAATTAAACAAAGAAAAACATACGTCGAGCTCGATTTCGAATTGTGTTGGCGGACCTGTTAAGCCCTGATCTTCTGGAGGTGTCCCGGAAGTTGTTTGACTTTCGTCCATGTCAAAGCTATCTATATTATATGCATCAATGTGAAGCTTTTGGAAAGGCACAATAAGCTGGTCGACTGAACTGTGCCTTGAAGATTGACGAGCCGAAATGGTGGGAGGTGTGCGGCTCGATATGACATCGTCAACTGATCCGCGTCTGCATTACGCTGCTCCCTCCGTTTACTCGCTTATAAATTCAAGTTCTTGCTTTTGTTGTTTTGGCATTTTGCATACTTACCGTGAAAATGAACTCAGAGACTCAGAATACTTCTGCATCAAATGTATCTGATGCTGCACCGCCGCCTTATTCAGCCGTCGACCCGGAGCAACCGTCAGTTGAGTCCAACACTCTGCTTGCAGAACCAACTACCTCAGAGCCTGCTTTGCTTGTAGAAAACGGTTTGGACACTTCGATTGTGGAAGAAGTTTTGCAGGCGCCAAAAAGATTTCTAGGTGGGCTCTTTTCGTTTGAAGAGCTCTGCGTGTTTCATATTTACCCGATTACTATCTGTCTGGGCAGTTTAGTCTCGTTAGCATCGCAACCAGATACCTATTTTAGTTCAAAAAGGAACTTTTTTAATGTCACGTTTGTCAAAAATGGATGGTTTTGGACTACCATTGTGTTTATGATTCATAGTATCCGATTGCGGATCAGTCGGCCGACAGGGCTGTTTATGCGTTATGCAGTAGCCACGCTCTGGTGGTATTTGTTCACCCAATGGTTTCTGGGCGCACCAATCATGGATCGTGTATTTTTGCACACGGGTGGAACCTGTGTTGTGAGAGGAAACTCTGAAGACCATAATGATTGGACCTCTGCTGGCTGTCGGCATGCATCGGGTAAATGGGAGGGCGGCCACGATATCAGCGGGCACTCTTTCTTACTCACGCACTCCAGTCTCTTTTTGTGGTATGAAGTATTACCTGTGCTGATTGAACGTGGCCCTTTAATGCGTCAAATCAATACCAAGGTAAGAATCAACCTGACTACTAGAGCAAACACTTGATGCGAGTGCGTGAACGGCAATACTAACCATCTAGTTCGTGCTTGCTTTATTACTATTATGGTGGTGGATGCTCCTTATGACTGGAATTTACTTCCATACGTTCTTTGAAAAGGTGAGTATCGTTTTAGGCTACAGTTCATTCGCGAATATCTCGTCTCATATTCTTGTGTAGGTCACTGGCTGGTTGGTAGCTCTGGCGCCATGGGCGATTGTTTATGTCATTGCCCCGCGAGTTCCAGTTATGCGAAGGGTGTTCAGTGTTCCCGGTGTTTAAGCACTCAGGTCATAACACAGCTTGCTTGCACCGCGTTCTCAGCTAGATTGATTCTGGTTTCTGAACAAGCTGCACGTGACTGATATTGGAGCCTACCGAGCCACAGACTTCTCGAAGGTTCGCCGTGGCTGGTGCGGCGGCGGCGGCGGTGCAGGTCGGGCGCTCACTCGAAAAGGTCGTCTGCTAAGGTCTTTGACGCCAGCAGACGTTTTTTTCCCTTTGAATTGAACGCTTCTCTTCTTTATACCCTGATCTTCATGGAAACGGCAGAGGAGCACAAGGCAAACGGCAACGAGCTGTACAAGGCCGGCCAATATGGCCGTTCAATCGACGAGTACTCGAAGGCTGTCGAGCTCGCCCCGACTAACCCGATATACTACGGCAACCGCAGTATGGCCTACATGCAGATGGGTATGCTCGAACGTGCGCTCGCCGACAGTGAGCAAGCACTCAGCCTTGCACAAGGCAACCCGGAGTTTGCGGCCCAAGTGCCCAAGACGCAGCTCCGTATAGGTAAAATCTTGACGGGACTTGGACGTGCCGACGACGCGCTCAAAGTGTTCTCGCAGATTCAGCCAGCGCCTTCAGCGGCTGATGTTCAAACCACTTACAACATGCTCAATTATATTTCACAGGCTGAAGCAATGGAATCTGGTGGTAATCCAAAGTTGGCGTTACATGCTCTGTCAGGTGCCGAGAAACTGCTGGGGGCGAATGTTACTGCACCAAGAAAATGGCGATTGTTGAAGGGACGCTGCGCGATTGCCACTGGTGATTTTGATAGCGCTGCCTCCATTGCGGTCAATCTTTTACGAAATGATCGTCAAGACTCTGATGCGCTTGTGCTACGTGGACAAGTGCTCTACGCTCAAGGAGATAACGCTACTGCAGCGAATCACTTCTCTGAAGCCCTTCGACTTGACCCAGACCACAAGCTTGCACGAACTCTACTTAAACAAAGTCGGGAGCTTGAACGTAAGAAGAATGATGGTAATGCTGCATTCAAACGGGGAGATTTGCAAGAAGCACTTGACCTTTACTCTGCAGCTCTCGCAATTGATCCTTCCAACAAGGGCACCAATTCAAAGTTATACTCTAACCGAGCGACTGTGAATTTGAGACTTAATAAATTAGAGGATGTTGTTGCTGATTGTGACGCAGCACTTGCACTTGACCCTGACTTTGTCAAGGTTCGCAAGACAAGAGCGCGCGCATTGGGAAGACTGGAGCGCTGGGAAGAGGCTAAGCAAGAGTTCCAGCGGGCAGCAGAAGCTGATCCATCAGATAACACAGTACGGTCTGAGTTGCGGGAGGCAGAGCTCGAACTCAAGAAGAGTTTGCGAAAGGATTACTACAAGATTCTAGGTGTGTCTAAGACGGCTGATGAGACTGAAATCAAGAAAGCATATCGTAAGATGGCATTGTTGTATCATCCTGATAAGAACCCCGACAATCCGGAGGCGCATGAGAAGTTCAAGGATGTTGGAGAAGCGTATGAGACGTTGTCGGACAGTCAGAAGCGAGCACGGTACGATTCAGGAGTTGATTTGCAGGACCCTGGTGATATGTTTGGAGGCGGCGGTCACGGCGTGCCAGAGGATGTCATTTTCCAGATGTTTGGCGGCGGTGGCGGAGGAGGTGGTGTTCCTCCGGAGTTCATGGGTGGGTTTGGTGGCGGTGGTGGATATGGCGGAAGTCGATTCGGAGGCGGAGGATTCCCTGGCGGAGGACGAGGAGGATCGCAATTTTACGGTTATTAAATGCATAGAATAGAGACGAAAGCATTGGACTGAGGACCCATCTCATCTTGTCTTTTTCTTTGGTTTTTTCTCTTTTTTCTCTTTGTTTCTCTGATCAGCAGCAGCTTTTTATTTCTCGTTATTCCTTCAATTTGTACATTTGACATTTCCTCATATTTTAATGTTGTGCTGCTTCTTTAGTTTTCTTTGTTTTCTGTCTGTTGTCCGGCGTGATGGATGATTTCGTTTTGATTGTGTATAGATGTCCCGTTTTGATTTAGCTCTGAAAGGAAAAAGTTAGATAGTGTTTTATTGTTTGATTTTTTTACGATTGTATGTATATTTGCCGTTTGAAGTAGTGAGTGCTGGGATAAGTTTATGGACCCATTTGGATACTTAGAGCCCTAACCCGATCCTTTGCTAAATTTTGTGGAACACAGCTACGCTTAGCAGATATTGTTTAAAGGCGAGCGGATAGAGGCAAAGCAAAATGGCTGAAGTCCACAACTTGTCTGAGGACGAGGAAGTAGAACAAACAACTACCGAGAAGAAGACAGAAGAACCTGGTTCTGCCGAGGACGGGTTCATAGCGTTTGAATTTAGCGACGACGCAGATGCGAATGGAAGTGACGATGGGAACGATGAGTCTGGTTCAGTGAACGAGACTACTACGAACGAGAACGGTAATGATGCCAGCAGTAGGATTAATACCAATAGCAAAGGAGGCAAGCGGACGAAAGCCAGCGCAATGCTTTCTAAGCTCAGTGAAACAATAAAGCTGAGTCGGGGCAAAAAGAGAAAACGCGACGACAGTGAACAAGATTTGATGAGAACTAAGGCATTGTGGACGGTAGACAGGGATTATTCCCGTGAATCTGAAGTTTCTGTGTGGTTGCATAAAGAGATTCTTGATTTTGTGGACTTTGTGTCTCCTGATGCGGTCGAGACTGCTGCGAGAGCTAATACCGTCGGCCGGATACAGAAATGCGTGAAGCAGCTATGGAACGATGCTACTGTCTGTGTATTTGGATCGTATGCTACGAATTTATACCTACCTGAATCTGATATTGATCTTGTAGTCATTTCTGATCGCGGAATCTACAATTCACGGTCAAATCTGTATCAGCTTGCTAATTCGTTGAAAGCATCAAGGATAGCCATCAATGTTGAAGTCATTGCAAAAGCACGAGTTCCAATTATCAAGTTCAAAGATAGGGAGAGTGGTCTTAATATTGACATCTCATTCGAGAAGTACGGCGGTGTGGTAGCTGCAAACACAATAATACATTGGTTAGCTGAGAAACCTGGGCTCCGAGAACTTGTTATGGTTGTGAAATACTTTCTTGCTGTTCGTGACTTGAACAATGTTCCAGATGGTGGATTAGGAGGGTTCTCAGTTATTTGTTTAGTTCTGTCATTTTATCAGGTTTGTCGTCGTCACTCTTGTTCTAAAATATCTCTAACTTTATCATTAGATGCATCCAAAAATCGCTTCTGGTGATATCCTACCCGAGCATAACCTAGGTGTTCTTCTTATTCAATTTTTTGAACTCTACGGAAAACACTTCAATTACGATGTCGTTGGCATATCAGTTCTCGGACACGGTAGCTATTTTGACAAGAATCGGAACTTCAAGCTTGAGAGCCGTGGAAAGTACTCACTAGCAATCGAAGATCCAAACGATTCAACAAACAATGTCAGTAGGGGTACTTACAACTTGAAAAATATCAGACGGGCTTTCGGAGGGGCTTATGATTTGTTGACGAGTAGGTGCTACGAAATGGATGCAATAAGTAGGAAACAGTGGAAAAACAAGTCATTATTAGCTCCTATATTAACAATTGATACATCAATATAATAACAACTTTCATCGACTTAACAAATCTATATAAACAAAACAATTTACAGCAACTTCTTTAAACGGGCAATCTGGTCCAAGACAGCACTTTTAGCAGTACCGCCAATTGCGCTTCGTCTTTCTACACTCTTTTCATAATCAAACACCTCAGCAACAACGTCCTCGCCGAATCTAGCATCGACGCTTTGTAACTGTTCCAGGCTCAGCTTATCGATAGCAGTCTTTTCAACTTCAGCAAGACGCACAACTGCTCCGGAAATGTGATGTGTCTCGCGGAATGGAACACCCTTGCGAACGAGGTAATCCGCAAGATCAGTAGCGAGCATATCAGGAGTCAAAGCAGCAAGCATCTTGTCCTCGTTGACAGTCAAAGTAGAAAGAACACCAGTAGCGATTTGAATGGAGTGTGAGACGGTCTTGAGAGCGTCAAACAAGGGCTCTTTGTCTTCTTGTAAATCCTTGTCGTACGTAGATGGAAGTGACTTAAGAGTCATAAGAAATCCTGAAAGACCGCCAAAAACGCGACCAGCCTTTCCACGAAGCAACTCAAGAGAATCAGGGTTCTTCTTCTGGGGCATCAAGCTGCTGCCGGTAGAGTAGGCGTCTGCAAGGTTAATGAAACCAAACTCAGCAGTGGAGTAGATAATCAAATCCTCTGAGAATCGTGATAAATGGTTCATAAACAAGGTACTCCAAAACAATGTCTCGACGACAAAGTCACGGTCAGAAACTGCAGTCAATGAGTTAGGGACAAGACCGCTAAATCCCAATCCCTCCGCCAGAAACTCTCTGTCAATACCGTATGGGTGACCAGCCAAAGCACCGCTTCCTAAGGGTGAAAGATTGACTCTCTCAATCAATTGTTCCAAACGCTGTAAATCAGCGCTGATGTAGGTAGCGTAAGAAAGCAACCAGTGCGACCATCTGATGGGCTGCGCACGTTGAAGATGTGTGTATCCTGGCATAAGCACCGCAATTTCCACTTCAGCACGCGCAACGAAAACGCTCAAAAGCTCCTTCAAAAGCTTGACGAGCTCAGTAAGTTGCTCGCGAACATAGATTCTCATATCAGTCGCAACTTGGTCGTTACGACTACGTCCAGTATGAACTTTACCAGCAATTCCACGACCGATAAGCTCACCCAGTCTGCGCTCATTTGCAGTGTGGATATCCTCATCATCTGGCTTCTCCTCAAATTTACCAGTTTGCCATTCGACGAGAATCAAATCCAAGCCGCGGTGAATCTCAGACAATTCCTCTTCGGTTAAAAGACCGAGTTTCTGGAGTCCTGAAGTGTAAACTTTTGTTCCTTGCAAATCAGCTTCGTACATAATCTGATCATAGGGAAATGAGGCATTGTATAACTGCATCAATGGGTCCATTCCGCCTGATTTTTGTGAGTATTTTGTTCATTTATCGGTGATATTTACATACCAGTAAAGCGACCTCCCCAAAGAGACTTCAAATCTTTTTTTTCAGCCATTTTGAAAAAAGTCAATTGCACTTGAATGTATTAAATCAAAAGTGAATTGTAAAACCTGCAATTGTAATACGAATTCCAGACAATAATTGGCTGGTGGAGTGCTCAGATTTCGAAAAGTCAAAAAATTATAAACTTTATTTTACAATGACGCATTGATAGTGATGAAACAAGCGCTTAGAGGCAGCACTACTGCACATATTCGAAATACACTGTGTACTAAAGATATAAAATACTTGATTGTAAAGAGTACGATAGTAAAAGCAAACGTTAACACCAATTCCGACATTAATCCTGATATACAAAATGTATAAATTACAGCGAGAATTATAAAACAAAAGGAAAACGACAAAATACAATATATTGTGAACTCTTTTTTTTTTCATTTAACAGTTTACCCTTTGACGTTTCCAATCAATATTCAGCACATGACTTAAGCGCAGCCTCTGTTTTGATATATATCAGTTGCGACGAGTAAAAGCGTAAGGTACCCAAAAAAAAAGAAGAAAACAGACAGCCTTGCATATTAAAACAGGTTTTTGATCCCAGCTCAGATTAGGGAAATAGATAAGCACAGTAAACAGGCTGTATATCCTTAAAAATATAAATAATAGATGTTCACCTGTAATACTACCAACGAAAGACAACTGACCTACGTTAAATCAGCATCGTAAACTACATAAACAGAAAAATCAGACTCACTCTCACATAATTTATCATTGGGCATCGCTATCTTCCTCGGATTCGCTCATTTCAATCACAAATTTGCCTCGTAATCGATCACCGCCAAATTTCGAAGCTTGATCCGGCCGCTTACTCGAACTGTCCAGTTCCATGGCTGTGGGTCGCCGACGTAGAGTACGAGTGACATTTACGCTGTTACCCGTGATTGTGACAGTGCTGTTGCCGTTGCTCACTACTTTGTTTCTCGCAAGCTTCTCTGAGGATGTCGAGGGTGCAGTTGATGCTGGTGTAGTAGCAGGCGGTGGAGAGGGCGTAGAAGTGGCTGCGACAGTCGTTGCTGCAATGGGGACAGAAGCGGACTCTGTTTGGTTCTGTGTCAACACCTTTGCTGCCTTTGTTGGTGGAGTGGATTTGTTTTTATTTTTTGCTGTTCTTGCTCTTCCTCTTGTTTTTGGCTTGGTAGCTTCTTCTTCGACTGGTTGAACTGCAGCCTGATCATTCACCAATACATCGGGTTTATCAGTCATTTCAGTATCAATATCAAGGATGATGACTCTATCATTCTCTTTTTTTGCACTATTTTCTTTAGACACAGACGTAGATAGGTCAGATTTAGTCTCAGGAGTTGTCTCAAGAGCAGTCATATCTTTAGGAGTAGCAGCAGTAGACAGAGACATTGGAGTTGAAGGCACTGTGCGCCGCAAACTTGATTCTTTGAGTGCTTGGTCATTTGAGATATTTGCAGCGGCTAACGAAGCTGATACTTGTTCTATAGTTGCACCAGCCTGCACGAGAAGTTCACCGCGATTGGGTAAATCTTCTGGAGCTTGTAATACCAACTGCGCAAGATAAACAGGATGAATGCCTCCTAAAGAGACAATGTCGTTGTATGACAGACCAGCAAGTGCCAGATCCACAAGCATTTGCTGTGCCTTGCGGTCAGCATCTTTCTCGTCAGACAGAATCTCAGAACGCGGAGCAGGAGAAGAGGCAGAACGATCTATTCGTGCTTCTCCCGACGCGGCAGAAGGCAAAGAGACCGGAATAGAAACGGAAGAGACAAGATTAGAGAGAAACAGAGGATGGATATTGCCATAAGAAATAAGGTCATGATATGAGAGACCTGCGCGGTAAAGATCTGAGAGAGCAGACGCTACTTCAGCCTGGAGTCCCGCATCGAGTTGTTTTCTATTCAATTAGTATTGATTTAAGTCCGAAAGAATTTAGAAAAAGACTTACATGATAGAAGAACCAAGCGAATCTAATTATCAAAGAAATAACTGTTAGTGCTCATTCTTTGCGGTAAGATCTACGGCAACTTACTCTCAGCATCATACACACTCGGTGAGTCCTCTCTTGACGCTTTTGAATCACTTAGCTGACTATCTACATCTTCACGCGAGAAGGCAGCAGCTACACTTGGAGCCACAGACTGCGAAGCTGCGCGCTGTTTTGCCCGCGATCGCATCGCCGCCAAACGCAGCGATGCCAGTGAAGCAGGCGATTTTGTTGTTGTGGCCATAGTTTTTAAATATAGCGCAGCAAAAATAACCAACAGCAGTAACTTTTTTTTCGTACCGACAAAAATACAGATAATATTAGGAACAATACGACGAGAACTGGTAACCGATTGTAGTCTCAGGAAGTCCCCTTCACTCATTGCCAGAAGTCAAACCATAACCCTTTACCTGAATCAAAAACCGAACTTTAAAGTCCCAAGAATTCTCGGTAGCGGCGGTAGAGACGTCTAAAAATCCCCGAGCTCTGGTCCGAAATATAAAAGCGTCCTCATCGTTTGGTCCGTTTTGGTTATTTTGGCTTTGTGTTATGGTTAGATTTGGGGATTTTCTGCGATAATATTGCTATAAATTTTTTTGTTATACAATGTTGCGATCTAGTCTTTCAAGCGGATGCAGGAATTGTATCAAGCAATTTACTGAGCGCCGAATCACCAATAATGTAC
Organism: Myxozyma mucilagina; assembly: GCA_030571435.1. Taxonomy (NCBI): domain Eukaryota; kingdom Fungi; phylum Ascomycota; class Lipomycetes; order Lipomycetales; family Lipomycetaceae; genus Myxozyma; species Myxozyma mucilagina. The sequence continues at coordinate 25,267 of JAJLXV010000152.1, read as the reverse complement.
AGATGCAATGCAAATCTTACACGCCTTATTTACCGAAAACGCAAACATTACAATATTCACTAAACAATACTTTTAGCAAACAGTTTTCTACAACAAAAAGAAACACCACAGATGAGCAACCAGCTGAAAATCCGCCAACATCACGAATGCCGCGAACAACCACCAAACAATCTCTCCGTCGGGTGCAAGCTCAAAGAGTGCGACCTCGTGCTATCAACGATTTTACAAACATAAAACCATGTGTTGCTTTATCTGTCGCAGACTCATACGATCTTCCTAAAGTTATCGAAATCTTCCATCAATTAGGACATTTGAAGGCAGAAATGTTGCTTCCTCATGAAGCTGCTTACTGTCCATATCCTATGTCAAATGGACACAAGGCCGATACATTTGTGATGAGCAATGGATCAATTGTAACATTCGGAATGCCTGAAATTGACACGATACAGCTGGCGGATGAATTACGAACCGCTGAAATCAGGCCCTATTCAGTTCGAGAATCAGAAGATATGGACTACATTGAGCTTGTGGAAAATCAGTTTGAAACCGAGGACATTGAATCAAGCACGGGTTTCCAGAAAAGAAGTTACATGGATGGAGAAATTTACATTGTCCAAGGCAAAGAAAGGTTATTAGATAAGGTAGCCTTTGCATCTGGATTAGCCCGTTCTACAAAACTCGCTGTGATTGAAGAGGGTCTAGAGAGATATCTTGAAAGCATAAGAGATATTACAGACCGTCTTGCCACTGGCCGTAAACTACCCGTTGATGATGGACGGGAAGTTTTGAAGAAAACAGGTCAGCTTTTGGCACTTCGAGGAAATTTGAATCTTTACTCTGAATTAACAGAAACGCCTGATTTATATTGGTCCGAACCTGAACTTGAATCAATCTATCGTGAGGTTTCAAAGAATCTTGATATCTCACCTCGGATTGCAATCTTGAATCGAAAATTAGATTATGTATCCGAGGTCGTTTCAATTCTTAAAGCCCATTTATCAGAAGAGAAAGGAGTACGCTTAGAATGGATGATTATTATTTTGATCATGGTTGAGGTTTGTTTTGAAACTGTACATTTCATCAGTCGTTATTATGAAGCATTGTCACCTGATGTTATCATAATCGACAAAAGTTCTGAAGAAAGTGGAAAGCAAAGTGAGCAATCTCAGGTTTAATGGTGATTGAGCAAAGTAGCTTTCGATGTTATTCAATACTATCCTCTTCCCCTCAACCGTTTTGATTCATTTTTCACCTCAACACCGACATAAGCAAACCCAAATTTCATATAAAACAATAAAACATAAAGAGTAAAGAATAACTTTATCTTCCTCGTACACTTCTTTCACTTTCTCTCTTAAACCGTATTCGATCGAGCGCAAGCATTCTCCGTGCAACTTCCTCTGCACTAATCGCCGGAAACGCATTCAATATTGCCTTTGGTGGTTTCAGTAACGCTCGTGAGGGCATAGGATCCATACGTTGCGGATGAATCTGTGTAAGAAGAATCCAGTGCTGTTTACCCCATTTTGGATCATAATTCGGATTGGGAATTGTGCTTTTTGTGTGGATGATGCCTGTTCTTGGAAGAGTTGGAAGTTCTGTCGTAGTGAGTACTGTCGTTGTCGTCGAAGGTGTTGGTGATACGTGTCTATTAAACTTCTCAAGCTTTAATTGACTTTGAATGTTTTCTACTTGAGCTTCTTTTTTTGGTGAGGGAGGTAATGGAGATTGAATATTGATTGACTGTGGCATAAGTACTCCCATTGCTTGCACGGATCTTTGGTCGACACGCTCATCAAAAGTATCATCCACCGCAGTATTCTCATCCAATACCTGAATTTGGCTATTCCTTTCGGGACTTAGGGTACTCTGTGTATAAACCCGCTTCATCCCCGGCGACGATGGTGAAGCTTCGTTGATGGTAACGTTAACACTCCAGTTAGGTCTAGGTGAACTTGCTAAATCCGCCATATTTTTAGGTTTTGCAGGTGAGAATGACATCTCTCTGACTGCTGCTTTCCTTTTAAGTACAGAATCTTGAATATCGCGTTGTGTCTTCAATGGTGATATGAGCGGTAGGATATCAAGTGGATCAGGCGATGATGATGACGATGACGACAATGCAGAACCAGATATTCCTTCATGTTTGACTTCACTTCCTTTTCTTGATAGTAATCGCTTCTTACGCGTAGTGCTTCGGCCAGTTGTTATATATGCAGGAGACAGTAGTTTTGACTTTGCAGCTGTTGGTGTTGCTCGTGACGTTGATTTCTCTGGCGTATTGAGTCTAACTGGGATTGTCGTTGTTGTCGTCGCACCTCTGATCGGCGTTTTCGCTCTTTTAATTGCCATTCCAGTGATTATTTCTATCTGTGACCCACACACAATTGTATATGGCTGTGATGTGTAGCAGATGTTTACTAGTGTCAGAGCATTGTTTACATTCTCCTGAAACTATATTTAAAGTTTAAAGAAACACCAACCGACAGCCAAAATTTAATGAAGACCAGTTTCGACGTCTTTGCGCCAGACAGATAGGCGCCTAAAATTTTTGTCAAATAATTAACTATGTTCCTTTTAGATTTTACAGTTTATTACGGCGTTTGCTTCATAAACAAGCGGTGTGGCATGAAATTAGCCATTAAGTACAACCTCACGTGACAGCTTTCGTTACATGTAAATGGCGTATCTAGAGTCTGATGCCTGATTTAGCGAACGATGATTTGGAAAAGAAAGTAGTCGGATGCATTTAGACACATGACAGTTATATACGGAAATTATATCACCATCCTCATAACAGAAAACGAAGTGGCTTCACAATGTCGTACGCATATTTATGAGTTTGCGATAATGATTCTACTCTTAGTGTGAATCGCTTGTTCTAAATATGTATTTGCTCCAACAATTGGCACAAACCGGACTTTTAATACGCAAAGAATCAATCTGTTATCTGGGGTGCGGGGTGGGGTGGGATGAAATGGGATGGGATAAGATGAGGCTGAAGTCACGCGAAACATGCACTTCCGAAATGGCTCATGGATTCATATTACCAATCGAATCTACACATACGAAAGATTCCTGAAAAGTGTCTATGTAGAAATGCTATTATGAGTTTATATTGTCAAACACCTATTACAAAATAATAAGCAAAAACTCCGATTGTTAATTAACCACATGTACCGTCATCACAAAACAAAGTAAAAAGCAAAGATTCCGATAAGATACTCTGCTTCCTTACAAGTAAACTCAATAATAATTATAGCAGTCTAATATATTCCGCAGCTGCCTCTGCGTTAATGTACAAAAGAAATGACGGGCAATTCAACCAAAGCAAATGAATATAAAAGAAAAGGAGATTATAACTAGGCTGCTGGTTGTGATTGTATACTGTGTAAATAGAAGCAAGTCAAAAAAACAAACTGAGAAATCTTGAGATTGGACAATGCAAAGATAAGGGAGGACTCGAAGACTTGATTCATGGAACGACTTTGACACCGCATGTCTTCGCAGATGCAACGACAGATTTTGCGATGGCCTCTAAACTAATTCCACTCAGAAGTGCGTCCTAAAAGCATCAGGTCAGCGCAAAATATCAATGTAGCCAACATAAAGCATCATACCTTTTGCTTGATCTTGGAAATCTCGTACACGTGCTTCAAGGAAATCTGCCCCACAGGTGGGTCGTTAGGACCGTGCTTTCCAGCACCTTTAGCAGCACCAGCTGCTTTCAAAATCAAATATGAAGTAGGAGGAGATTTAATCTCGAATGTGAATGTTCTGTCGGGTCTGATTTTAATCACGCATGGGATAGGAAGTCCCTAAAAGAATCAGTTTTGTTAGTTATCTCCGGCCCCAACATGTTCCCACCATTGACTGAAATGAAACAATCCGCAACAACATACAGGAGTGTAATGGGCAGTACGGGCGTTGAATTCTTTGCAGAAATCCATGGCCTTAACACCCTTGGAACCAAGAGCCGGACCGACTGGCGGGGACGGAGACGCTTTTCCGGCATCGACAATTAACTTGACGAGCACATCTTTTAAAGCAGCAGAACCTCGAGAAGCCATTGTTGTCACTATTTCTCAAATAATTCCTCTATCGTTTGAATACAGTGGAGCTAAAAAAGCGTTGAGATGCCGGGGAAAGAACTAAAGTGGAGAAGGGGAAGGGAAGTTCAATTTGCACCGCTGCCAGTTCCAGGTACAAGACGAATCTGAAAAATAAGCACCAAAAGTTCGGCCAATACGAAAAGTTCCGCCGCACCCTTTTTGAAGTTTTTCCGAAATAGGGCTTATAGACTTCACCGCCTTCCACAACCGCCGGCGCTTATGTACTGTAGCTTACTTATCTTTTGAAATGCTGGTTTTCTTTTATTTACTATTTATAATGAACCTAAAACCAAATTCCCCCCAAATCTACTCCTTTGTTTGCAACCCAAAAGCTCAAAACAGCTAACTTCACTAAACTTCACTCAACGTCGTAAACTTATTAACCAAAGGCGTCATAGAACCTGACGCGGATGCAGTAGATGAATGCGGATTATGCTTTAAAATATTCGGCAAGCTTTTTAAAGGTAGCATATACACTTGAAGCACTTGCATAGCCGCCATATGAACGTTACTTTGTAACTTTGCTTGCTGTGCGGACTGTGTAGGAAGCTTCATGATCCGCTTAGCAGCCATATCGTACTCTTGAAAGCTATAGATCAATTTCTTTCGAACTCGTGATGCTTCAGCAATTGATTCATGCGATGGAGGATGATCAGGATCGTCAAAATTGCTGAGTAGTTTCTGAAATTTCGGGATAAGTGACTCGATACCGCGTCGAAATTCAACCATATTCTCATAAACTTTCACAAAAGGTGGTTTCTTCGTTACATCTTCGGAGAACTCTCTTCGTCCAAAAACAACTGACCGACAGTCTTTACATGTGCGTACTTTAACTATAATATCGTCGTCCACCTTCTCTAATAAATAATCCGATACTATATCATAGATTAATAACTGGATACGTTGAAAAATCAATAAAAGTTACATACGCATATCAACTCCTAAAGCAACTCTTGATGAACAAGCCGAATCATGCGACCCACATACGACCTTACCACATAGCCGACAATGATGTTTTCTCAAGGAAAATGAGAATTTTCGCTCACAATAAGGACATTGCTCGACTTGCTTGTCATCCTGCCATGCCACCACCGCCTGTTCGGGTGGCTTTCTGTAATTCCGAATTTGTTTGAAGTAGCCGGTTGCGAGCGTTGATGCGACGACTGCAGCGTCCGTTGCAAGAGCTTTAGCACCGTTATCAACCTGAATCGTCATACTTCCAATTCTTGTAACGCTAGGATCATTTGTTTCAATCATCAGCTTAATCAATTTCGTTAACCGCTTCTCTAGCAAATTAACCTCTAAATGCGTCTTTGTAATTGTACGTTTTCTTTTGGCAATAAAAGCACTAGTCAAGTCCTCAATCGTACCAGAAGCATCATTGAACCCTGGACGACTTTCGAAACATGAAAAGCAAACTCTACACCAAACGCCCTTCTCCGGATCCCATTTTGCTTTACGATCAAGTTTCATTTGACAGGAAACATGTTCTTCACAAAACAAACGGCCACAAGATCGACAATTAATTTTACCCACTCGGCTATTCAGTTGCGTTCGGCATTTGTATTCAGAACACCGGTCGTTACCGGTTTCGCGTTGCCAGTGTGCCCGCGTGACCATATCTTCTGTAAGCTGTGGCTTGACATGCGGGTGTTTATGATGACCGCTCGTTCCCCCTGATATAGAAGATTCTGAATGAGTCGAAGCGGCTGAGGATATGTTATGTGCACCAACAAAAGTGACTCCGCCAGTGTTTCCAAAGGCTTTCGGGCCAGCATATCCTGCTCCTGAACTTCTATTTGGGGGTGAAAGGGGAAGTGAGCCATCAGGGTTCAAACCTGTCCCTAGCGGTCCTGTAAATGCTAAATCTGAAAGGTCTGCGTATTGAAGAGTCTGATTGAATGCCTGTACAGGTGTAAAGTTCTTTGCTTTACTGAGGTATTTCATAAACGTGGATTGCGTATTTCCGGAGTCTGTTTCTCTATGTACTTCCTCCAAATGCCGTTTCAATGCGTACCGCGACGCCTTATCTGTTAGCTTCTTCACTTTCAAAAATAAATCCCTTGCACATACCATCATCTCGTTACAGATAGGACAACTGTACTCATCCTCCGCCGCAGTTGGTTCTTCCGCAACTACAGGCGGCAATTGAAAATTATCAGCTCCAATGATTCTTCTAGATCTCTGCGCACCATGTCCCGAGTGCGTCTTTTTCTTCAAAGATTCAACAACAACTGGAGCTGTCAAGGTAGTCCCATTTGAAATCGACCTGATCGACGGAACTGGTGAATGATTCCGTAATTCGCGACTTGATGGCGAAAAAGAGCGATCCCGGTACCGGGCTCCTCCTGGCGACGCCATTTATTCGCCTATCAAAATTATAGCTTTCTAGGCGTTTGAACTGATCAGGTATTCTCGAAAATGGAGGCTACGGCCAAATCTGGGTTATCAAGATCTATAGAATGCTATGGCCACGAAATGACGATAGCGGGCTTAGGGTTTCTTGATGGGATATGATTTTGACAAGCAGATTATACGAATTTCCGACCATGGTTTCAACAAATGCTGAATTTCTCCAATAAATGACAAGAGTACCATAGTTAGTTGATACAAAACTATGTAGTATTTGCATAGCTAAACCTAAATTAAATTCTCTGCACTCTTCTCGGTGTCACGTAAGCATTTGGGAAGTTTTATGGCTTCGATTTCCGTATAATCCATGCATCGGCATTTCGTGACATTTGGTAATCGATAATTATAATTTTGAGTAAATCGGAGCTTTTTTTGGTCACTAAGCTTTGCAATGTTTGACAGCTTTTTCAATACTTTCTATAATTTGTACTACTAACTCAACCTAATTAGTTAGTAATGACATGTTATTCAATAAATAACTCTAAGTGAAGATTGATAAACTTTCTATTATTCAATCGTATAGCCATAATTAATTACAATAATCGTATCCCAAAGTATTCAATTCGTGAAAATATTCAAAATAATGACAAATTGGAGTGATAATGAATCACGTGAAACTTCTCCCAACTACACACACGTGACAAAGAATGTGAAAGTGATGTAATTTCTTCAGACATCAATAACTATATCAAAAGATGCTAACTGAGGCGCGGCAAACTTCAAGTGCTAATTCTGGTAGCTACTATGAAGGTACTGAGGTTTATAATGGTGCGGTCAGTTTTGTAGAGATAGTGAATGCTGATGGGAATTCATTGCGCGCTACGCCTTTGATTATTTGCTGTATTCGAGTTGAAGATGGTAGTGACGAAGAGAAACCTTTTAGAATTAAGTTGGTTGGCGACGATGGTAAACATTGCTATGCTGCTACAAGTATGTACTATGCCGTATTATGAAATAGAAATGATCTGAACTGTGCAGTATCAGAGAAAGAATCGGACACAAGTCAAGACGTATTTAAACTTCGCAAATCGAAAGTGAAACTTGACGACGATGAGTGGATCAAGATTATTTTGCTTATATTTGCACAAAAAAATTTGTTTGAGGATCAACAAGATGCTCAGAATTACAAATATCCCAATGTTTACTTGACTGGATCACGAAGAAAAGCGGATGGAGAGGATTACTACAAGGTACGCCGCAAACTACAATTGAAGGTGGATCTAACAAAATACAGGTTTCAATTAATCAAAAGCTCGATGGGTTTACGGTAAAGTGTTCCCTCATAAAGCTTGCGACGTCGCTAACGATCCTAGACTGTCTTAGGTCGATTAATTCTAGATAGAGATGATAGTCGTGAAGAGAAATTTGATATCAACCGGTTATGTGCGCAGTCAGTTCGCGAGAAATATCTTCTTGATCACAAATACAATAAACTTTCTTCAGAACTGAAAGTATCAGAAGCGAAAAGTGCAGATTTGCAACGACAGATCGAGGAGTTTATTTCAGCAAAGCAAGAGAGTGAAGCAATTTTGATTGAGAAGTTCAGGATATTACTGAACGAAAAGAAGAAAAGGATCGCGGAACTAAGCGAGAAAGATATTGATCGTCAGTGGGATGAATTGACTGCTGACGAGCAAATTGAGGATATCCCATCACCAACCCCTAAACGTCGAAAACGTACCACAAAGGACCCTGACGTCACTCCAAAACCCAAGCGCACAAGACAGACAAGAGGTAAACGCCGGCAAACTCGCAAAGAAGATACAGAGTCAGATAGTAGTATCGATGAGACGACAGTACGAACACCGACGCAAAGTAAACTAATTCGTGACTTAGCGCGCAGTCCAGGAGGCGGTAACGCGTACAAAAGGCGAATACTCGAGATGAGCTCGTCACCTAGACGGAGTGATGATTCAGAATCAGAAGTTGTGACTGACAGAGACGAAGGATAATAAGATCAATTATTTCTGGTGGACATGAATTGCCAGAGTTTTGCTTCTTCTGCCTTGTCTGCTTGTCTATCAAATCTCTCGATGTCTCTGATCATGCGCGTCTCCTCTCGTGCTTCATGAACTTCCCACTCAGTATCCGACATGCTAAATGTGCTGCTAGAATCATCGCTATCATCACTGCTCGACCATTCTGATATCTCATTGTCTTCGTCGTCAATGTTTTTATCGTGCGTGTTTTGACCACTTTCGTATGCGTCAGTGCCTTCGTCGTCGGAGATCATATCGGCTTTAAAATCAGCACTGTCGTCGCTATCGGTGTTTGCATTCTGCGTTGCTTCTTTTTTTATTTCGAAGGACTCATCGGTTTGTGAGAAGTATCCCTCACTGTGATCATCATCCGACGACAAAGGGTTATTCCCCGCAAATGCTTCACCGAGGGAGAGCTCCGCAATGTTCTCCGCATTCATCCCCGTGTTGCGCGACATTTTATGAGCCCTTCTTCGGAGTAAATTAGTTCTCCTGACAAACAGAAAAAGTAAAATTATAGCACCCTTACCCTAGTTTGTTTTGAATACCATGTCCGCGAAGAGCAGGGCACATCAGACGCACGGGACAAGACAAAAAGGAGCCAGTAGCGCAGAGATTATGGTTTACCTTTGACGTTCAGTAACGACCCTCAAGATTCATAATTTGCTATTGGCTCACGGGTTGTCAATGCGCAGGCGCAGCAGGTGAATTTTTTTATGTGCTTTTGGCTATTCCTACCGCAACGGTTGAGGTGGTGGTAGGAGTGGTTCCGGCGATGACCGGGTGCAAGTCTGGAGGGCAGCGAACAGATCAGTTGAGTTCAATACTCTTGCTGTTCTGCGGTTGTTCTTGTTCTTCCTGATCATTAAAAATTACTCTACATCACATCACATTTCATCCCAAATATCAAGAATCTGAGGAGTAAAGATGAGGGCTTTGCTGTTGGTGCAGATGAAATCCGGCAGCTGATCCGGGAGATAAAATACCGCGTGACTGCAGTCAGCTTTTTTTTCATCATCAATGCAAATAGTCGAACTGATCCGAGGCAAAGAGCGAATGAGAGCAACTAAAGACGGCTGTGACTGTGGTCGGAGCGCCGCGCGCACAGTAACGAGGGTTCCGGTGGATGGCCCGATTAGGGTCCGCCGCTATAAAAGGATATTTAGCTCAGCACAGTGAACTCTATTCTGCTGCGAACGTAGAAAAGGTTATGAACATCAGTCAATAAGGTTCAGGGGCTGCTGGGCACCGGACGCAGAAGCGCAGAGCGGCCGGAGCAAGCGGAGGATTAGCGCCACTTTCCTAATATGGTGATAATACCGCCTACTGCGCTCAAAGAGCCATAGTACTCCAAACCATCCTTTGTTTTGCAGGAATGACACAAACTGAGTTATAGCGTCATCTGTCAGTCTTTTACCAAACAAGAGTTAGCTCAGCAGCGCCAAAAGACGGGAAGATCAGCGGCTTGGGCTGGCGTCATCACATTAGAGTTTTCAGGTTGGGAGCAAATATCGTGGCCGGGTGGCGGCGGCGACGGCAACGGCAACGGAGACAGAGTTCACGCGTGAAACCATATAATTTGGAAAGCGGCCGGCCGGAGCAAGATCATTAATTTCCACCGTGTCTTCACAGTTTCGCAACTTTCTCTCCTTTCGAACCTGCCATTCGACTCCAGACTCTCCGCATTCTTTTTGATTTAGCGCGTGCGGTTGTTCCCGGGGCCCCAATATTTTCTCGTTTGCTGCCGGACGTAAATAACCCGCTTTCCCCGCGTCTTCTGCTCCACGCTCTCCACGCTCTCCACGTGCACTTTTCCTCGTCGTTAACTTCCATCATATTTTCTTGCACTCGGTGTCGCATTCGGTTTTGCACACCTTCATTACAGAGCATACATACACAATATAAATGTCGAGCTTCGACGAAGTGAGAACCTCGCCCGAGGTCATTCCTCGCACATTGCCGTCCAAGGCAGGACGCAAACATGCACACGAAGAATATTTACGACGTGAAGATATTCGTGGCGAAGATGAAGATATTCTTGAAGAAGAAGAGCGTATGAATGGAGTTCAAATCTCATCATACCGTCGTATTCGTCGCCGGATGCGCGAACCACTTGCTGAATTCTTGGGATGTTTAGTGTTGATTGTCTGCGGTGACGGTTCCGTTGCTCAAAAGATTCTCTCAAATGAAACAGCGGGTAATCAAATGTCTATCAACTTCTCTTTCGGTATTGGTGTCATGTTGGGCTTTTTAGTTTCCGTCGCTGGTGGTGCCGCTGGCCATTTGAATCCCGCCATTACACTTGCCAATTGCATGTTTCGCAAATTTCCGTGGCGAAAGCTTCCCATGTACTTTTTAGCTCAGTTTCTCGGCTGTGGCTTTGGCGGTATTATAGTTTACGGAATGTATCGCACCTCTCTTAATCATTACGATGGTGGAGTGCGCGCTGTTACTGGAGAATTTGCTACCGCTGGAATATACTGCACATACCCTCAGCCATTCCTAGACCTTGCTGCTCAAGTTATGTCTGAGTTCACTGCGTCTATCTTCCTTGCCATTATGGTCAATGCTATTGCTGTCCAGACTGCTGCTCGTCGCGATCCTAATCTTCCCGTCGAGTGGAATCTTATCCGAGGCATGGCGCTCTTCCTGTCCATTTACGTTATTGGAGCATCCATGGGTTGGCAAACTGGATATGCTATCAACCCTGCTCGAGACTTTGGTCCGCGTATCGCGTCTTGGATTGCCGGATACGGACGTGAAGTTTTCTGGGCCTACAACAATTACGTCTGGATTCCTACACTTGTCCCATTCTTCGGTGCAATTGCTGGACAAGGATTATTTGATTTCATGGTTATTGAGAATGATGAAGAAAGCTTTGTTACTGCACCTTCTATCGCCGTCAGACGGTTAAAACGCGCCGTCAGAGGAGAATTGACACGTGAGTCTGATGCGGAAAAAAGCGCCGCGAGCTCTTCCAGTTGATTTTTGCATTGTATACTTATCATTAAATGCATTTGAGTTTTGGTTTCAATTGTTATTTCAATTAGTATAATAAAATGGGTAGTTTATAATAATATCAAATCGAACGTAAGTGGCGGGACGTAGAGGATGATGTAATTTGTGCCGACCAAATGGGACGATGACAGAACATGCAAATTCACGGATAAAGTTCGTCGTGCGGCTGTAGATCAGCAACACTGCGTTTCCATGCCCATAAGGCCTAAATTATATTCCTCTTTACTCTCTTTTCTCCTCTTACATTTGTCTTTTGCTTACAAGTTTGTATTTGTATATATAGAGAGTGCAGCAAAACGATGCGGGTAATTGTGCTTCCGCTAACCACTACTCGTCAGATGATTCTGACGCAGCGGACGGGCGCTACGGCGGTGGCGGCGCTAAATCCCACAAGACTTGACGACCGCCTTACACATCGTGCTCACAAGCTCTGGATTAGTTGGGAAAACTCACAAACACGCTGGAAACGTGCGTTAACGCGATGGGGAAATAAAGCTATGGATCAGATTCCGTATGAGGAATGGGCGTTGAAAAACGTGCCGCGTGCACCGCCGGGGTTGTTGACTGACCCGTCGCGCGATGTCGAGCATCATGGTGAAGAAATTGAAGGACTGATTAACGGAAAAGTCGCGCTTGTGTATCCTCCAAGTTTTGTGTCGGAAGATACGGTTCTGGAGAAAGTGGCTTCTTTTGCGATCGAAAGACAACCGGAACATTTGAAGATGATGCTTGTCTATGCTGCACTTTCTCCGCTTACGCTTCCTGTCGCCTTATTGCCTGTTATTCCGAATATACCCGGGTTTTACTGTTTATATCGCATGTGGTCGCATTGGAAAGGTATGTTTTATTTTAGATACAAGTTAGGATTGAGTTAACATATCTGTGGAATTAGCCTACGAAGGCGCAAAACTTCTACGACGATTAGTCGCCGAAGACAAATTCGTCCACGAGCCTAATGATACCCTTGACAAAATTTACGAAAAAGCACCGAGCATACATCATATTGATCAAGCGACAAACACTACTCAACAGTTACCCGAGCAATTGCTGCTGGACGGCGATCTCGTGGAACAAGTTGCGCATACGCTTGACGCTGATGAGTTAGCAGGTGAATTACATCGTGCCGTGCATCAGGTTACCGAACGGATCGAGAAGGAAAAGAAAGAACAGCTGAACTCTGCGAGTTAATAGCTGTTGTCTTCCATTTATATTTTTGTCTGCTTTGGCACGATGCTAGTGTACATACTACTTTAGATTGTTGTATTTTAGTAAAAGCGATTGCGATAGATTGAATTGCATGTATGCGATTATCGGGCTATCTTCTGATCTTTGCATTTTTGAATCTTTTGTTTCTCTTTTCATTCTTTAGTCCATGTACATATTCTTCAATCATTCTCGCGCATTTACTTCGGTGAACGTCGCGTTATAACCACTGTACATACTCCTGATTTAGAATTCTTCCAGTTCTGATTTGTGTTGTCTGTGAACATCCCAGTTACCAGCTACCAGCTACCAGAATGAATTTTTGCAAATTCAGAATTATTTCTATTGATTCTTAGAAAAAATCAGGTCTATCAAAATTTGATGAAATGCACAGCCAGATCTGCAATGTCTGTCTAGAGTTGACTAATGGTATTTCGTTTTTGAGTACCCAAATGCGGTAGATACTCTCACTTATCTTCCCGATAGTTGTACAACAGATCGATAGTTCATTGCAAATATTCCTAAACCATGAAGTAAATAGTTGTGTTTATAGTAAACCGACACAGTATCTTATCAGTATTTCACACAAAGATAGACTCGTGTCACTTGGGTGATTTGCCCAAGAAATCCAGGATTGTGCTGGTTCAACCATGCACTGGCTTTTGACCCTCACTAACCCCAAAGTTGAACCGAGTTGTTTTCATTTCAGTAGCAAAGTATTTTATTTTAAAAATACTGCAGTTGATTGATACGGACTTGGGGATCACGTACTTAAGCGAGGTAGCTGCCGAAACCATAATTTATAACAGTCAGCCAATAATAATATAGGAAACGTATTAGAGCCACAAAGACTCGTACTCATAATGGAGAAATTTTTTGAAAGTAACAAAAAACGACAAATGCCCTAGTCGTACTAGTTAGAAAAGAGAGAAGTCAGAATGGAAAAGAGTTTTCACGCGTTACATCAATCTAGCTTTTCGCTTAGTTCCGAGTAATGTTCTTTCATACGCTTCGCACCACAACAACTGTTTAGGAAGGAAGCCTGCAAGGAGTCAATTAGGTTTAGCGGCCTTTTTAACGAATGTCGCTCATTGTTGTCACCTTTTTAACGAGGGAATATTTAAAAGTGCCTAACTGCATTCCTCCGTAGCGAGACCCAGACAGGGTTCTGCAAAGGGCTCGCCGGCAATGAACGCAACGTACAGAATGTGTGCCATACTGAGAATGCTATGAAGCAACCGGTGTCTGTAAAATAGACGCTATCATCAAATTGCTGGAACGCGCACAGTGCGACATGATAAGCAGAAAGTGGTGCTCTAAAGTATATATGTCTATAACATCGGCTAAGTTCTTTCTCGTAGGGCAAACTAGTCAACGCCAGGAATAAGGGTCTGAAATGACATAAACATAAGCATGATTAAATAAGAATCAGAAACGGGTAAGCGCGAATACGGAAGGATGCCTGAGGGGTCGTGAAAAAGGAAAGGAAAGCATAATTGGAATGAGAGCTTTTCACAACGACGAGTTTCGTGTCTTGGACTGTAGATCAAACCCATCTGCCTCTGTATATACTAATATAACACTATAAATAATGTTATATTAGTTTAGAAACAGTCACTTCTTCTCTGTTGCTGTGCCCCGTTCGTAAAAAGAGAGAATAAAGCACAGCCTGTTTCTAAAAACAGCAGCAATCCAGGGGCTGTTTTAACCTTATTTTGGTGTCATTTATGCCTTTTCTTTTGCTGCCGGACCGTTTGTTAGTGCGAAACCCCCGCGCCAAAACAGAAATTTAATGTATGTGAAAGGCAAAAAGGAAGAAAAACTAAATCACGTGCATAAGTCCTCCCAGCGCCCGCGGCGCCCCTGCCTTCGTGCTAATGCTTTGTTCTGTCTAGTCTAGTCCAGTCGCGTCTCTTCTCTATTTGGCCCGTCGGAAGAAATTTCGCCGCTCTCAAAGAGAATTAGTTCGATTCAGCAGAACACACAAAACATTTTCCTAAAGTAGGCTTCAGAGCGGAGTTTCATAAATAGGAGAATGGCATCGTACGGACGGTCGCTCAATCCGTTTGGGTCGCCAGCCGGCTCTAGTTCAGGAACTCGGACGCCGTCAGTGCGGTCTGAGGCATCTGTGAGGTCTGATGTTGGTTTAAATTCTGGTGAAAATAGCAGCAGTATGGGCGGTCAAGGAACAGCGGCGCAGAGAGCTGCGTTCGCGCAGAATCACAGCTCGCATGAGCATAATTCACGGAGCGCGGTATTTTCGTCGGCGTCGTCTGCGTCCTCGAGCTCTTCGAGTGTTTACGATAGATATGGAAATGGAAGTAGTGGAAATATGTATGGAGGAGAAGGTGGAAGTAGTTCAAGGAACAGCTCGTCGTCGTCAGCGTATTATGCGCCAGGAATGGGCCACTCAAGCGCAGCAAGTGCCGCAGCAGGCGACCCTGATTTTTCGCCATTTGGTGGATACCCAGTCAGTTCATTTCCGTTACATATAGACGAAAAAGAGCCTGATGATTACATGCACAATCCCGACCCTATATTGGACGCTAAAGATCGTCGGAGGTTTTTCGATTTAGATGCTCGAGGTGTCACTAATTTAATCACGATGTTTTGCTTGGTCGCGGGAGCTGCGTGTATCTTTATTGTGTTGCCTGTATTGACATACACTGGTGCGACTGATCAACCTCGGCATGTGACGATCGTGAACACATCGTTGTCGTCCTACACATACGGCACTTTATCTGCAATCCGAACAAGTCTTATAGATCCCGATACGCCTAAAGAAGCGTACACACGCAAGGACAAAAACGGAGACACTTTGAAGCTTGTATTCTCGGATGAATTTAATCAAGAAGGTCGTACATTCTACGAAGGAGAAGACCAGTTCTGGTACGCTGCAGATTTGCATTATGCCGCTACGCAAGATTTAGAGTACTACGACCCGGACGCGGCAATCACCCGAGACGGTGTGCTTGTGTTACGCATGGATGCGTTCAAGAATCATGATTTGAATTATAGATCTGGTATGCTTCATTCTTGGAATAAGCTGTGCTTTTCCGGAGGATTATTTGAAGCCTCCGTTTCGCTGCCCGGTACAGGTCAAAAACTTGGATTATGGCCCGGTGTATGGACAATGGGAAATCTTGGCCGACCAGGATTTTTGGCAACCACTGATGGTACTTGGCCGTATTCTTATGAAGAATGTGATGCTGGAATTACGCCAAACCAGTCTGCAACTGATGGAATTAATTGGTTACCGGGACAGCGGTTGAACTCGTGCACATGTAAAGGAGGTGATCATCCTAATCCAGGTGTTGGACGAAGTTCGCCCGAAATTGATGCTATTGAAGGTTCAGTTTCGTCGCTGAACGCTACTTACAATATCGGTGTCGCATCGCAGTCGTTCCAAATTGCGCCTTTCGATATCTGGTATAGAGCTGATTATGACTATATCGAGATTTACAACAAAAGTTTGACATCCATGAACTCTTGGACTGGAGGACCTTTCCAGCAGGCTATTTCCGCGTACACAATTTTAAACACAGATTACTATAATGACCGAGGATACCAGACTTATGGATATGAATACGATCCGTTTGTTAAGGATCCTTATATTCAATGGCAAGTTGGTGGAGAACCAACCTATACGATGTTTCATCAGGCATTGCGACCAAACGGAAATATAGGACAGCGAATAGTACCAAAAGAGCCGATGTCTATCATTCTCAATTTTGGTATTTCCACTTCATGGATCTACATTGATTGGCCAGCCCTGACTTTTCCTATGGAGATGCACATTGATTACGTGCGGATATACCAGTCGGAGGATGGTAGCAAGCGGCACAGTATCACCTGTGATCCCGAAGGATATCCAACCACAGATTACATTGCGCGGCATCCAAAGGCATACTTGAACTCGAATATGACGAAATGGGAGATGGCGGGATATGAATGGCCAAAGAACACATTGATGCATGGTTGTGAGGCATAAGAAGTTATGAAATTGACGAGCACACAAATACAAATGATAGACAAAGAGTAAATATAACTTCCAGGATTTATGAATCGTAGTTAGTACCTTTGGAAGAGGAACAGGGGTTAAAGTGTAGCAGGTAAAGGGTAATGGTATGCCCAGAATAGCGAGTCTTAGCGCCAACAGATGACGTGCTCTATTTTGGGTGAGTTGCCACTTGTTCGATCACTACTGATTTCAGGGCCCACCTAGGACACCAAAATTGGCTGCCCCTCCGCAGAGTGCATTCCCCTTTCCAATCTCGTTATATTACTTCTCTCGAGTTTTATCACGTACGCATCAGTTACAGCGAATCTGACGAACGTGTTGGTTCACAGAAAATCTGATGTCTCAACACGTGCGCGCACAATCCGCGTCGCCGACGGGATTTGTGGTGCCTAGTTTCGACCAGAGCCATTTACGTGGGAGTTTAGGAGCAGCAGGCCAGGGAGCGCTGCTGGCACACGAACAGACGCTGGAACTGTACCGAGCGAACGCGAAGAAGACGAACGATGCTGCGGTCCAGTTTGAGTTTGCGCAGTTTTTAGTTCGAGCAGCATTAGCTTTGCCGCAGACTACGACGACGAGTCCGCCGCTGCCGCAATCATCGCCAGAGACTGAGCGTGTTTCGTCGTCTGCCTCGTCGACTGCGTCTTCGTCGACTGCCCCAAGCGATGGAAAGCGCGAGAAGCTGCTGCGAGAAGCAGTCTCTGTGCTACGTCGGCTCGCGGACAGATCGCATCCGGACGCGCAGTATCTTCTCGCCGACGCGCTGTCCTCGGGCCTTTTCGGCCGGCGTGATCTGCGCGAAGCATTTGTGTTGTTTGTTTCAGCGACCAAACACGGGCACGCGGAAGCCGCTTACCGCGCTGCGCTGTGCTACGAAGAAGGCTGGGGCACCTCGGCCGATTCGCGCAAAGCCGTCCAATTTCTACGCGTCGCCGCAGCGAAAAACCACCCCGGCGCGATGCTGCGACTCGGCGTCGCTTGCTTCTACAACCAGCTCGGATTAGCACACAAACAACGCGACGGTGTCCGCTGGCTTTCGCGTGCCGCCGAGAGCGCGAACGAGATCTTCCCGCAGGCTCCGTACGAGCTCGCTGGAATTTACGAGACAGGGTTTCTTGACGTCATCATTCCAGACGACGCCTACGCGACGCAGCTCTATGTCCGCTCAGCTGATCTCGGCTACGCGCCCGCCGCTGCTCGGCTTGGCCACGCCTACGAGTACGGCGATTTAGGATGTCCGCGCGACCCCGCTTTTTCAGTTCATTACTACACAATCGCGGCGCTTGCCGGCGACGCGACGAGCATGCTTGCTTTATGCGCGTGGTACATCGTCGGCGCTCCGCCTGTTTTGGAGAAAAACGAGCGCGAGGCTTTCGAATGGGCTCGCAAAGCTGCCGAAGCAGGGCTTCCCAAAGCAATGTTTGCTCTTGGCCATTTTTGCGAGTCCGGTGTCGGGACTCCAAAAAACACCAACTTGGCAATCAAATGGTACAAACGCGCGGCTGAAAACGGCGATGAGCGTGCTACAAGCAGACTACAGGCTCTCGCTCCTACCATAAATACTTCTCTCCGCTCCTCCGCCTCATCTCCCGCTCTTTCTTCGCAATCGTCCCCTGCGAAGAAAAAGCAAATCAAAAAAGCAAGTACTGAAAAGTTGAAAACCTCTCCTTCTGTCGAAAAGCAAGCTGATAAAGACTGCATTGTTATGTGATACATGTGATTAATAACTTGGCGTTTACGTTCATTTTCTTGTGTGTTTACCCATTCCTTTATGTTTTCCTGTTTGCTTGGTTTGTTTGTTTTCTGTCGGTCATTTTCGCGTGTTCTTTTTTGTCTTGTTATACTGTTTGATGGTTTTTTCATCTCCGTTTTAATTTTTTCTTGCATCGCTTTGGGTGGCAGTTGAGTCCCATGCGGTTGGTTACATAGCATTATACAGTACCCATTTTAAACATGTGTCCTTCCTTTTCTAGTATGTCGAAACATTCATTTTGTATTGGTTTTTTGTATACTCGTGTGTTTAGTGCTGAGTCAGTATTGTGTCTTTTTTTTGCATGTTTTTTATGAGGATTACGAGATTTAATGTATACGCGATTCATTATAATGTAATCGCTGAATGTGGAAGGATAGAGATAGAAATCCTTTAACTTTGGCATATCACAGGGTACAAGTTTGAAATTAAGAAAAGATGTCAAATTGTGAACAAGTTGTATCAGTAATCTACTTGATATGTTTGCGTTCAGACCAGCAGCCTGTATTATACGATTTTTCAGTAATTTTTCTAATCTGTGTGCATCAGTATTCAAAACTCTTGAAGTAACAGCGTACAAATCAAACCATGATATCGATTTGACTTTAAAACTTGTAGCCTTTAACAATGAGGGGCAGAGAATTATCTTTCGGTTCAATGTATACATACGCTGGTCATCTGCGCTATTACCAGTTTAGGCAGCAGCTGATCTGTTTTTTGTCCTAATTGCCTACACTCGGCGGTTGACGGTCGAATCTTCAAAATTAAAAGCAATTAACTAGACTACAGATCCTTTTTCTTCAAACACACGAGACTCTAGCTACTTTTAATATCGTCTGCCATTTGACAGAACTTGGGACATAGTATGAGTAAATATGCCATTTTAGGTTTTTCTCAATATTCCGTTCCTGAAAGTGCTTCAAACTCTTTTGAAGTATTGTAAGAATTGATAGATAAAAAGTGTGAGTCTACCCTTTAGAGAGTTCTTTATCACAGAAAAAAATATACCCAAGAGATAAAGTATAATTGATTTTAAAATATTTCTTTTTTAGAACCTAATATCTTGCACACTTAAGGTGCTCACGATTGCCATGGCTCAGATGTTTAAACAGCAACACTTAAGAAGCTCTAACACGCACATCAAGCTTTTTCATAGCATTATTCTAGTCTCATGAATAGTTCACTTATTACAAAAATCAATGATACTATATTTAGGTCTGCCGGTGAGTTGGTCAGCCTTCATCATTGAATGTGTTCTGTGCCTTTTTGGTATGATAGATTGACTTTATGACTAGACAGTCGGTCTTTAGTGGATAAAACTACAGAAAATCTACGCTCTCAACTGTGTGCAATGCAACTGTAAAAAATACTACGCATTGAATGTAGGAATTTAACGCGTTGGGAGGAGATCCGTGCGACAAATTACGTTGTGAAAAGTTATGGAAAAATCTGTTTAAGATAAAAGTATTGATTTACAAGATGTAACAACTTCTTAGTAATTTTCCAATTTTTCAAGTCCTGGTGATGAAGATGTTCGTAGATTTACTTCAAGATTGCTTTTCACATGGTCGTTCAAAAATCTCCTCATGTTGTCCGGGCGTTCCATAATATTAGCGCCCGTAAAATGTAGCATATCTCATACGCGCTTTGAAAAAGAAGATGAAGAGACTGAGTAATACCAATGCTTTCAACAAAAAATCTGAACTGATATGAACTACTACTGTCATTTACCCACCTGGCTAATTTTTTACGTACCTGAAGCAGAACACTTACTGTGCACCAACATCGTCTGTGCAAGCTAAAAGTCTTTTTTCAATTCTATTTTCAGTTTAGCGTGCATCAAGTACTGTGAACAGCAAACTGGTCGTGGGTATTTTGACAGCTACTTGAACTAAAATGAAAGACAGTCAGATAAATTTCACTATAATTTCTTTCAGACACTGAACTCCGAAAACATTGGGATATGCTTGTAAATATTGAAATGACGAAGCCTATTACAGCGAATTCTTGAGCTTGTGTTACCGTGTGCTAGTTTGCTTCCATTGCTAAGAGGGTAAGTGCAACACAGCAGGCCCAAACTTATGTTTACGATTAGCAAATGGAAAATGCCTAGTTTAACTGTAACTCAATATTACAAGATTTGCAGCAAAAAGAAGAAATCATTAAAAAGATTTAATTTTTTTAATCCTGCTGAACTGTGTCTGAAAAGTTACGTCGTGTCCGTAGGAACATCCAAGAGCAACAGTAGCAGAGAAAAAAAAATTTATGAGTTGGTCAGTGCCTCTTTTCTTTTCTCTTTTGTCAGAGTTTGAACGGAAAAACTATTCGAATCGATAGCTTCATATGCATATGGGGTTAAGTTTGCTTTATTTTGTTGGATGAATAGTAGCCAAAAACTAAAATATGTTTTATATGATGTTGTCCCTTTAGGTGAATACATCAGTGATCATAAAAGAAGCAATTCCTTGAGCTCTTCAAATTTTTTTCTGCTTACTGATGTTTGTAAATACCCGAATGTGAGCAGAAGCTCGCTTTGTAAATGCCTTACCTACAAGGTATTTTTTTGTTTTTATAAGAATCTCGCTCAACGAAGAAACTAGTAAATTAAACTCTCTTTTAAGGTCCGTACAAAGCCGCACGTTGGACTCCACATGCGTCAACTTGACTGCTTTAAATTCCATTTTCCCTGAATATTTGCTTTTTTTTTTCTTTCTTTCACTAACTGCATTTGATCTCTTCAAGTTCAAACTTTGTGAATTGCAGTGTCAAAAACAAAACCGAACAAAGTTAAGGTGGCCTTTATTTCTCAGTAAAGTGATCGTGATTGTATCCGATAATGAATTTGTTGAAGATCTAGTGGATTAGGGTTGTTAATGTTCGTGTGTTAAAAGAAAATTTTTGTACTCTCTAATAAAATTATCGTTTTATACTTATCAATATGAGTGTGCCTACGAACAACGTACCAGATCCTGGTGCTGCTCCTGTTAAGAAGGGTCCCACGCCCGGTGAAAGTCTACAATAGACTTCATCAGAATTCACTACATAGAGCTGTATCAAACTTTAGTGGTATCCTTCCCATTCGTCAATCAAAAACTGTTTTGCCTGTCTCATTAATCCGCCAGCCTTCAGTCACAATGGACGCACGCCCTCATGCATCATTTCCGAGCCTGAAATTTCCCTGAAAAACAGCTCTTTCTGGCCCGAGTGTTTTTACAACGTCAAAGCTGCGTCAGTAGAAAGTGGATATGATCGAGAAGATTTGGAAAATGTTTCGTTAGGTTCTCCAGCCGCAAAAAATTTTTTCAAATGTAGTTGGATGAGAGTTAATAATCAGTTTTCAATAAAGCAGTAAAAATACAGGCAAAACAAACAAAAATAAGAAGAACATAACATCAAGTCGATAAACATCGATCTAAAAAGTGTCTAGTAAGAGTGAAATCGTCGATGAAGAGATATGACTTTCAATTCCAATCGTAAAAAAAACAAAAATATGCATGGCAGAATGATAAATAAACGACAAACAAACATTGTGTGCATTATCTTCCATAGTTACACTAATTCATATTTTCACAAGTAAAAGTGACTTTAGTGTTCGTGGTCATGACTCTCTGCGGCGGGTGCTTTCAAAGGATCCATACAGCAAGCAGCCTGATCGCAACCCTCAACGCAGAGACAATCTGCTGGTGGTGGACTTACCGGCGCAGCTTCGGGTGCCGACGTCGCAGCAGTAGACAAAGATTCCTGGGATGCCGGTGATGATAAAGAAAGACCTTCGAACTCTGGTTGAATCGTGGCCGAATGAATGCCATAAGCATGTAACGATTTACGGATCTTCTTGCTCAACGCGGTAAAATCCACAGCTGAAGTGGTGTCAACATTGACGTGCATGCTTGCAATGTAAAGATTTTCTCGTAGAATCCAAATGTGGAAATCGTGAACAGACTTGACGCCTCGCATATGCAAAATCTCGTGCTTTATCTCATCGACATCAACGCCCTTTGGCGCAGCTTGAAGTAAAATTTTACTAGCTGATTTCACAAGCGGTAAAGCAGATGTGAAAATAATGCAAGTGATAACGAGTGAAACAAGAGGGTCAAAATAAAAACGCCACGAATAGTCGGTGAACCATATAAACAAAGCAGTCGCCATCACACCAACATTGCCCAACGCGTCACCCATGACATGCAAAAATACTCCACGCATGTTGAGAGATTGTCCTCCATGTCCACTAGCCTTCTTTTTTCCAGACTTTGATTTTCGGCTATGTGAATGGGAGTGAGGTTCTGCGGTGAGCAAACCAGTGTGCTCAGAAACGTCTGCATCAGCTTCGTATTCTGCTCGAGACCTGTTAGCACTCAAGGCTTCGACAGCGGCACGTTGCTGGCTTTCGTAGTGCTCAGATACAACAACGTCGGGAAGCAAGTCCCCGATCTCCATATTGTCTACTTCGTCGTGTCCACCGTGAGAATGAGAGTGACCATGTTCATGAAACAAGAATAATCCTACAATGTTTGATACCAGACCTGCTGAACCAACAACAAAAACAAGTTTAGGATTAGTGATGGTCTGAGGTTCGACAAATCGCTGTAAAGCTTCGAGGAAAATAGTGAGACAGAGTGCAAGTAAGAATACACCGTTGACAAGCGCTCCAAGGATCTCAGCTCTCTGCCATCCATAAGAATATTCAGACGATGCTGCTCGTGATTTCGAAACGCTGACCGCCCATAACGCAACTACAAGTGAGAACACATCGTTGAGCATGTGAAACGAGTCTGCAACGAGTGCCAAGGAGTGTACAGCGTACCCTGGATAATAATGTTAAAACATAACCAGCAGAATAACAATCGTACTCACCAATGATGACTTCTAAAAGAAAAAATAAGGAGTCAATAATAAGAAGCGTAATAATACGCCCCTTCTTACTGAACAAAGCCATCTTCTGGGATTATAGAAATATTCTTCGCAGAAGTTAAGGCGTGAGGCACAAAATATTCACAGAAAGTTCAAAGATCTCTGAATGTTTAAATAGCTCCCAAAAATCTGGATATGCCCGAAATGTATACAATGAGTTCAAAATCTGCACTCAAGTTTCAGTGGCGATCTGACCGTGTGTACCCTTCAGGTTATAGCGTCCGTTCATAAACAGACTCAACAATCCCGAGACTTGCCCTGAATATTGCCGAAAATAAAAAATATACACTCTAGTCACGCCCCTTAGGCTCAAAACAGGAGTGTTCTTACCCTCGGTTTCAAAAACGCAGCGTTATATGCAATGCCCGCTGCAGTGCTCAGTATTAAGAACTTCAAGCTTGTAAACACGATAACAGGCAGTAGAAGATTTGATCTAAGCGACCTAACCCTTCACAAGGGCTCACGTGCACTGGCGCAAGTTCAATAACATTAACAACTAACAGAAATAAAGAAACGCACGCACCGCTACAGTTTCAGACGAGTTCTATTGCAGCAAAAGCAAATAATGGCCTTGTTACAGTTTGCGCTCTCTGAATTTCGCAGAAATGTGTTCGTGCGCGAGTATGCGCGGGCGTGCGTGCGCTGTTGCCCAAATAATTCGGAGCATTTTCTCCGCTACAAAAGTTTAAAAGCTGATGGCCTGAGCCCTAAACCAATATAAATAGTTGCAAAACTGCCCATTTATTACTCAGATATGCTGTTTTTCCTCAAAACTCACCAAGACGCGGCCTGAACTACATCATATACTATGAGAGAAATAGGCATGTAAGTTCCAGCTGTATTGAAGGGAGAATAGTATAGCGACAAAAATTGATACCAACTTGAAAAAAACAGTAGCTACTGCAGGTGAAAAAGATAAATGCCCATAGACAACCAGAGCAGAAGATGCCACAAGTGAGTGAATGCATTAACCTTCTTTGAAACAAAGTTCAGATGATCGAAATACTATTGAAAAGAAGAAAAGAAGAAGTATACATGTTCCTTGTCAGATAATAAGGTCTTGTTTTGCAAGTTGCCTTGCTTTTGCTTCGTTATCTTAAGTGATTGGTATGTGAGGGCAGTACATGTAATGGAGACATCTATGAAAATTAACTAGTTGCTTCGTAGATGTTGTCCCTTCAGATGGATACATTGATAACTATATATATCTGTTGCGTTCGTGGCTTGTTGAGTAATTGTGGGACCATAGCATTTGAAAGCTCGAGTCATCAAACAGTCGCTTTCCAATTCGTTCAGTGTTAAGCCCATTGCGTCGGCGTATAATTTGCAGAAACTCTCCCGCCCTGGAACCAACTGGACTTAGATTGGTAGTTAGTCTAAGCGTGGCCGGCGGTAAATTCCTCTCTATTTTAGTGCCAAAACATATAAAGCGCGACTGATCACCATTTACTAACCGCAGTTAATTACCAAACATATATATATATATATATACAGTCTTCAGTTACCTTTCAATATCAAATAGCCATAAGAAAGTTCAGAATCAGGGTAGTCCATGGCTGGATACAGTAATCCGATAGCTGGCAAGCATTGAACGTGGTACATTTTAATACAAATATCATAAGGCAATATACTAAAGGTACCATGAAGTGACATACACATTGGCGTATGTTGCTCCAGACATGGGTATATCGATATAGCAGCCAATTTTGGGTATATCGATATAGCAGGATAAAATTGGCTGCTATATCGATATAAGACTTAGGGTTTTTTCCAAATTCTTATATGGCTATATCGATAGGGTTTTATTAGCTATATTGCTATATGGATATCCATATAGCTTTTTTATCCCTTACCCTCATAT
>JAJLXV010000151.1:0-37606 GCA_030571435.1 Myxozyma mucilagina | reverse complement strand
CTTTTTTATACTGATATCGCTAAAAAATTTTATCGATTTTATCCGTTTAGCAGTTATGATATCGCTGAATTTTATCGTTTTAAGCATGTAGAATCTACTTGAAGAGATCAGCCACGAGCCACATTCTTGTTACATATGCAATGAAGGTGAGCAAAACACTAAACTGAGGCGCTCGCTTTACACGCGCGAGCAAAGTATAATGCCTATCTTCTACATCAGATACAACAAATTCATGTGGCAATCAGACGCGGCAAGCAACAGGTCGACCAGGCCGTTTTCGAAATCGAACGCTACTTTCTACAGACACACAACTTCAATTAGTAGACCAGGCTATTATACTCAGGGCACACGGGGTAGAGACTAGGTAATTTTTGAAACTTTATGTAAAAACACGGTTAGCCTTCTTTAGTTCTACGCACTCTTACTTTTGTTCTCATTTTGATCTTTGCCTCCTATATTCGTGCTGCAAGTTTATACTCTCTTATATCTATTTTAACCCTCGTCTTTGTTTTTTTTTTGGAATAATTGTTCTGTTTTCATGTCTTATTTTGCTTATTCTTCTTCTTGATCGGAGGGTACTCACTCTATTTTTATTTTATGTTTTCTGTTATTCGAAGGTTCTATGTTTCGTCTCCGTTAGTTAGAAGTGTTGATTAGGGTTAGCGTCAAGCCTATTAAATGGCTGTTTAAAATGTACGTTTAACACTAATAAAAGGTTTTCAAAGACTTTTTGATAAAGCAAAAGCAAGCTTTTTTTTTTATGAAAAAAGATCATTCTGCAATATAAGAAAGTCGTATCAATGCATAACTAAAACTTTCTCTTTTCTGGCTCAAAGGAAAAAAGAACCATTCAAGCGTGTAATAACACCACTCAATCTTCTTATAGGGCTCTAGGTCTCTAGGGTTTCAAAGCGCGGATTATAGATTCATAGTTAAATGTAACAAAAAATTTTACAAGGAATACAGTTCACTACCAAAAAAAAAAAGGGAAAAAGAAAGTTTTTTTACAGTTCTCTACTTTAACAAAGAAATGAATAAAAAAAATTTCACAACTCAGACAAGTCACGAAAAGGAATCATTCAGATGTGTACCTCACTGTGTAAACGTTTAGGGTTTCAGGGCGTGGGATCTTGGAACTTGATGATTATAATTAAAGACTTTACAGGTATTACGACTCGCCAGAAGAAGAAAAGTAAGAAATTTTACAGTTCCTTAGATTCACAAATAAATAAAAAAGCTCACAAGTCAAATTGGCGTTAAATGCGTAGCTTGTTCAAAAAAAACCTCCATCAAAAGTCAATAATTATAGGGTTTATGGACACTACTTTTCGCGATGAACGCTACAAGATCCTCGCGTTATTAACGTAATTGTAGAAACATAGATAATGGAAAATATACAAATCAAATCAAAGCGCAGTTGTAATTTTATCGTTTAAGTAATTCACGAGATGCGTAAGATTCCTTTTTTCTAAAATCAAAAGAACTTTTTATTTAAATTTTACATAGGGTTCATATCAACTAAAAGTACTTTTAGTAACCCTCGCAGTTTTTGCTATTTTGAAACAAAGAATTTAAGTAAATTAAAAAAAACATTATATAGTTGAGATAATAACTTCAAGCTGGTTACTGTACTAACGTAAATATTACAGTATGTTCTTTGATTCATACTATGAAATATGATTGACAACCTTGATTCGCTCAGCTTTGTTTAAAATATGTATATATAGTTATACACAATACAAATATAACAAATAAGAAATCCGTTCGCAAATTACTCATACATCACGCCTCTTTATCAGGTTTTGTTGTTTTAACCTTCACAGCGCGTGGTATAAACATCATTCCACCGCCTCTTGCCGAACTCGTACTTGAACTTGCTTCCGTACTAGTATCCCCATTCCCACCGCTCTTCACCCCCTCAACTCTCAAACTCTCCTTCCTCCCCCCTTTCCCCACACCGCCTCCCCGTCCTCCCCTACCTCTCCCTCTACCCCTCGCCACAACCGCACTTCCCCTCTTCTTCTCCTCCGCGAACGAGACATTCAACACTCTATTCCCCACTTTCACCAAATCCAACTCGTCCACCGCCCTCTTCGCATCCTCTGCGCTTTCAAACACGACAAACGCGTATCCTAAATGATTTCCAAACGTAGCGTCAGAGGGGTCTTTTCCAAGTGGTAAATGAACACGTTCAACGGCGCCGTATTTGGAGAAGAGTTGCGTGAGGGTGGAAACAGTGAAGGTGGGAGGGAGGTTGCGGATGTAGAGTTCTCTGTGGGTTGTAAGGGGCGTGGTGCGTGGGTTGCGGTGGGTTGGATCGCTTAGTTTTACTATTAGTTTGTGTTTTTCGTCGGTTGTTGCCTCTGTGTTCATTTCACCGCCGCCGTCGCCGTCGGTAGAAGAAGAAACAGCAGGCGCGATCATCCCATCAACCTCCCTCTCCGCACACCTCGCATCCTCCGCACGTAAAAACTGTACATAGCAAAACCTTCTCTTTGCAATAACACTCGTTGACGGAAACCGTATATCGACAATCTCGCCATACTTTGAAAACACTGTTTGAATATATTTTTCGTCTGCGGATTCAGGGAAGTTAGTTACCCAAACCGTTGCGTTTTCTGCTTTTTGGACTGTGATTGTAGCGTGTTTGAAAGGTTTTTGGTCGCGGGTAAGAGCGGATAGAAAATCTTGTTCATCGTCGTATTCGATGTTTGCGGTGATGGTATTATTTTCGTTGATATGAATCAGGTTTATTGATTTTATTTCGCCGCAGTCTTTAAAGAAGGATTTAACGTCGGATTCGGTTGTGTCGGAAGGGAAGTTTGTTGCTTGGATTGTGAGATGTTCGCGGTCTCTTGATTGTTTTTGTTTTTTCAATGGCTGTGTTGATGAATCTGGTGCTTTTCGTTTTGAAGGTTCTTCAGTATTTTGTTTGACAATTTCCTCAATAACAGGAACTGCTTCATTGACTTCCTGAACAGGATAGTTAGGAGCACGTTTAGCAGCTTCGATTGCCCGTTTCTTTTTCACAGAATGCAATAATTTTCTAACTTTAATCTCTGCCTTTTCACACGAAAACGCACTTCCAAACGATCTTTCGTGAAATAAATAAACCTCACAAAGGCGTTCTGGATCATCTAAATTCTTCACATCAATTGCGTCAGAGAGAATGGCGAGGGCGGGGGTATAGTCGTTTGGTATTAAAAGATTGGAAAATTCCCAGGTAAAGCGGGATAGATAAAGAGATGTTGAACGAGGGTGGGATTTTGTTATTTGGACCCATTGCGCACGGGCGGATTTGAGATCGTTTTGAGATGTTAGAACGGCAATGTGTAGTTGCGGGATAATACAGTTTCTGTCTTTACCCATGTTTTCGAATAAAGAAGAGTAGTGCAGCATATAAGATTCGACTTGTTGCTCATACGCATCAGGCTGTATGCGACGGATATACGATAACCATGCTTGAACAGGTAAGGAGTACTCGTTTGGATCAGAGTCTAGTAAACCTTGATCTAGAGCGCGATCTTTGATCTCAGAGACGTCGTCAAAGGAGAAATTGAAGCGGTCGCGGGTACGGATAAAGTGAGCCCATAAAGTGCCGTCTCTGGGAACTGCTTTGACAGCGCGAAGAAAGACGTCGTTGATGATTGTTGCAGAGTAGTTGTGTTCGAGTAGGAATAAAACATACGCGTTCCAAATAGGCGCGACGGAAGGACAGGCTGCTGCGGCGCGCTCGTAGACTGCTTTGGTGAGCTCCCGGTCGAATACTTTCTTTGGCCGCGAGAGAGTGGTGTCGATGTACTGCGCCCAAACGCTGGTATCGGTCGGGTTCTTTTCCAAGTGGTCTTCGTAGGGTTGCAGCTGCTGCATGGTGCGTTTGGTCTCTGCGACGAGTTTATTCGCGTGCACCATTTCCTTTTCGTAGGATTGGTTGAGATATGTGGTTATAAACGTCGAATAGGCCGCGAATGTATCGGACAGTGCCGAATGGGGTATTTTCAGTCGCGCGAGAAAGTAGCGTTTAGTCAGCGCGACGGCGTCTGGCGTCGGCGACAGTTCGAGTTGGCGCAGTTTGTCGTCGCGGTAAATGTCCCATATTTCGTGGCTCTAAACTGTTAAATATATGTACTTTATCACAGTATAAAGAATATGCGTACATCAGGATAAGAATACGCGGTCGCGTTGACGGCGTCGACGAGCACCGCGTCGAGTGTCTGTTTATCGAATACGCGCAGTTCGCTCGCTTTATTCTCGCGTTCCTCGCGTTCGTACTCGGATTGCACAAAAGCAATATACCGCTTCCACAGCGACACAGAAACCAGATCGCGCACGCTTTTCGCGTACAATTCGAGCAACGAAAGCGCCTCTTCGTCCTGGTCCACGTCTTTTCCCGCGCCTGATCTCCGCCGCTCACGTGCTCGTTCCGCGTCGTCGAGCCACGCGTGCCAGAACGCGTCGTCCATCAGAAACAGGTCCGAGACGCGTTCGCGCTCGTCGCGGAGCTCGTCGGAAAGACCGTCGCCGGCTCTGCGGAGAAGCGTCAAAAGGCGCAGGTGCGCGCTGTATTTGTGCTTCGTCGTCAGCACCGTCTCGAGCAGCCTTCCGAGCTCTGCCGCGTCGTCTTCTGTAAACTCCATCGGATCCGTGTCGTCAGGACTCTTTGTCGGATCCGTGTCTGTCTCCATCTGCTTCGTCGTCCTTGCCTTTGTCTTTGTCTGTCTGCCTTTGTCTGATCTGATCCTGTCTCGTTGAGTCAAATTCAATTCGACCCGGGTAACTCCACAAACCCCTCACCAATCGTCGCAATTTTTCCGACCTCATCCCGACTTTACTCCTACTCACTGCACTCTGCCATACTGTACTTTACACCGTACTGTATAACTGTATACTGTACAGTAAAAACAATATAACAGAATGGTCGGGACTTGCGCCGTCGCTTTCCGCAGCGCATTGCGACTCTCCTCCGCCGCTCGCTCCGAACGCGGTACGTCTTTTCTCCTCAGTATAGTCGCCTAATAGTCACTAACAAAACCAGTCCGCACATTTACCTCTTCCTCACTCCAATTCGACGACAAAAAAGGCTTCTTTGGCAACATCTTCAACAGATCCTCAAAGTCTGAAACCGCAGAAAAGAAAGACGAGGCAGAGTCCGAGTCCGAGTCAACAGAGTCCTCGCTCTTCGAAACCGCTGCACCGGCGCCGAAACGCCAGCCAAAGCTGTTTGACCTCGTCGACCTCAACGCCGAATCGCAGCGTGTTCGCGAACAATCTTCATCCAAAGCAGCAGCTCAATCCGAAGAAGACGCAGAATTAGCTGAAATCCACCGTTCACTAGACAACTACCGCGAAGACAGCTCAAAACCCAGCGACGAACAACAAGAACAAACCGACGAGGAGAAATGGAAAAAACAACTCGCAGACGCAGAGTACGCGAAAAAACACTTGAAACCCGAAGACGACGAAGATCTTATGAAAATCATGAAACCGAAACCAGTCTCGACCCTCGACGCGTACCTAAGTCCACTTCAAAAAGCCGTCTATTTACGTCAAAAGACTGGTCAAGAAGACCCCCTAATTCTCGGAAAATCGTACAAATTCAAAGTATCCCGTGAACTAGAAGCACTTCTCGAACCCTCCGTCTGGGTGAAATCTCACACTTTAACCGGTAGCGTTAAAAAAGTCACTCCACTCCTTCGTTCACTTCGCGGAATGCCTGTCCCCAAAGCCATCGCGCACTGTCATTTCAACGTGAAAAAAGAATCAAAACATCTCGAAGACTTACTCTACCGCGCCGTCGAAGAAGCTAAAGCACTAGGAATGTCCGAAAAGGGTCTTTACATTGACCAAATCTGGTCTGGAAAAGAACCAAAACCAACAGTTACTCCAGCGAGTATGCTCGTTCATCGTGGTCGTACGCGTACTGGTATTAAAAAGAGACATGAACATCATGTACAACTTATTTTAAAGACACCGGTTACGTTGAAACGATTGAGGAGGGAGAAAGAGCAGAAATTGATGAATAAAAAACCCTGGACGACGTTGGTTGATACTCCGTTTTATGTTAAAAAGGGGGCGTCTTATACTTGGTGATTTTTATTCATGTTTGTAAATAGTAAATATACTCTATTGTAAATTACTTCTCATATTTAAGATTCAAACTGTATCATTCTCACATCCTTTGAGTATTGATATACTACCCCATCACACGTCAAAAGTCTCATTCCCAAGCAACGTTCTTTCGCGCGCTAAATCTCCTAAAGAGAATTTACTCTATTGTTTTTTTAACAGTTTAAAGAAACGAGCGATGCTGCCCCTGTAAGTCAAATGCCATGCTATCTACCTACTCGCTACCACCACTAAGTGAATACTTTGACTCACGTCTCTACATTTTTAACAGCTCGAAAACTACTGGAAGTAGGTAGATTTAATGATTCTGCGTTCTCCGGAAAGATTCTTATGTTATGTCCACCTTTACCGCATCTGCAACAAAGACCGCGTGGCTCGTGGCACTGGTCACTACTAGTAGAACCACCCACCCCGTTGCATTTTCATAATCTGGATCTTCTCTTTAACTTATTCTTTCTTGTCGAAGTTGATATTACCTGCTCTGTTGAATATTCGCCTTACTGACAATGTAACTAATTTTCTGGAGTTTAGTTGATGTAAATTTCGATATCTTAGTGGTCTCACAAAGATCACAAGACAGCTTTTTTTAAAAAAACAGTTGATGCCAGCCTTGTCTCAACTTGATCTCGTTAGTACTTAGATTCTGAGAATTTTGCAAACACAGACTATTTAATCGAATTTTGACTGCAAATCGAAGTTGTATCGTGTCTTACAGCTATCTGGGTGTTTATGTCTGAGAAAATTACATATAAAGACCGAGTTGGAAGACTAACGCAAGACATATCGACGACGTGTCGTGCTCATGAAGTAATCGATTTTGGCTATTTGCTCTTCCAACAGCACGCAACTTGAAAAAAGTTTTCGAAATGACTGGTTTAACACCTCATTAACAGCAGTTTTATCTTCTAGAGCTGTTGGTATTCTCGAATTGGAAATAGCATCACTTCTTGAAGAAAAGTGCTCTAGCGTTTCTCGGCACAAGGGGTCCGACGAGACGCGTTTTATTTTATGCATTTAACAGCAGTTCCGTAAGCTCATTTCCGGAGTCTCTTGCAAAGCTGCAAATGCCATATTTATCTTGCTTTCAGTACAAAAAGCTAAAATTATTGCCTTACTGGGGCGCTCGCATTACATGTACGTTATTAGAAAATTCTTTCTTTATAAGTTTAAGTCGTCTAAACTGTCTTTGATATTGTCTGCTATTCTACAGAACTTGGATTAATCTACAGTGACTGTGGGGTAGTTGCGATCTTTTGGTTTACCGTTTCAGTAATATAAAGCGTTTCATTTTCTTTTAGAGCTTTGTAAGAATTAATCGTTTAAAGATTCAGCATTTTTTATATAGTGAGGTTCAGCATCAATAATTTGCATATCAAATAGACATTATATGACCAATAATCCATTGGTTAATTGAATGAAAATAAATACTGTACACAAGTAAAACTTGGGAAGCTGTCACAATGGTCGTACGAGGTCAAGAGAATAACTACAGACTTTGAGAGATTTGGCTTAAAGAGTAAACATCAAAGTTTACGAGAAACAATTAAAAAAGGCAAGAGTTTGACCATAGATATATTCTGGAAATAGCACCCTCACAAAGTTTCTATAAATCAAGCAAAAAAAACTCTCAGATTTGTATACGGGATCTACCGTTGATGTTATGCTTTGACTTTGGATTTGTCTGTGATATTGTTTATATTCTGGTTGACTTGGAAAATATAGTGCACAGAAGACGACGGACGAAAGACAGAATGCATTGTTTTTTTAGCAGGAGATGAGCATTCAACTCTGTTAGATGATAATCAGATTTTTAAACACGAATGAGGCGGGGTGAATAAAATTATTAGTAATTTGGCAAAGTGGCGATGATAATATGAATTTTAGGAAGCCGTATAATATACTGATCACGCGTCGACTATGGTTCTGAAGCAATTTGTCTGGTCTTTGCGTTTTCTAACAGATAGATGTATGATGAAATTCTCTATTGACTGTTGGAATCGCATGACCATGATAGAGTCATTAGTGTACAGCCCACGCTGCCTTCTTAAACACCGTCAAGAAGAATGCATCGTAATTTTCGGATACACTGACAATTATTCTGAAGACCAGGAGCCAGTAAACGCAATGACAGGCTGCTGTAATAAGAGCCAGTCCAGAAAAAATGATGAGATAGTCAACAACATACTCAAGCTGGCTTAATCGAATCAACTCAAACAACGACAACAAAAAAGTAAATCGTTATTTATGAATTAATTGATTAAGCTCCAAACCTATTTTGTGTCGTTTGCTGCCGAGATGCACTTTTAAAAGCCGCAGCAGAATAGAGTTATATTATGGCTTTAGCGAAGCATATTGACACGTGAAGGGTTAATCGCGTCTAACGCGTCTATCAACCGCCATTCATGAGTCTTCCATTCGGAACGCAGTACATTTCTAATCGTCCCGTTTGATTACGTCTCAAAGAAAGCAGCGCATAAGCAGTTTAATAAATTACACAGTATATAAAAATATCCATCTACAACCATTTTTACGCTATAAACCCAAAAACAACCGCCATAATCAAAATCCGTTCATCACGCACAACATTCAAACACAGCGCCCAAGTACCGTCCGGCCGTAAATCCCAATCTAGAAGAACCGACTTCTGTAGTCAACAGTCTAAACACGAAAAAGAAATTTGTTAAACCGAACCAGGAAAATAACAACGAGATAAATCGATAAAAAAATTCAACGTTAAACATCATCTTTCTTGCAAATGAATGAATGATTTGACCGCCAAATGTTTAGTGCGTGCGTTGAAGAGTATAACGCGACAAAGAAAGAACTGTTTAACCATCGTCGACGTTGTAGAATTAATTCAGCCAAATCGCTGGAAACACCAGTCTATGCGTACGCGCTTTTAACATATCTCGATAGTCAACGGGCGCCTTACTTCGCTACTAATTTGTAACACAAATTACGTTCTTCTGCTAGGTACATATTTTTCGTGAAAATGCCGACGGTAAATTTAAACCAAATCCAAATAAGAAAATATTCCCCGCACTCAAATCATGTACTGTCTCGCCTAAAAGTACTTATCAAGCGGTCCGTAGTCATTGAGTTTTTGTAAATTCGTGTCACTGTATAATGTGTATTGACTACTATTTCATAGTAATGCCTTATATCTATACGCCGAAAATGCACCAGTTAAAACTGAAATAGAACCAAACGCAGATTCTAATGGTTTATTCAGAGTGTTTGATATTTTGTACTCGAAATTCTGCGCGGCAACTAACGGGGTAAGTAAATTCAGTCCAGCTTTGTCTAAATCAGCATTGATCTCTCCGCATGCGCCTCCAAAGTTTGCGTCTTTATGAAATCTGTATCAAAGATGGTATAAAGAGTCACTGCCAGGTTTTGTACCGGCGTCAAGAAGCATGCAGATGTTTGGTTTTATGATTGGCACGAATGCTCCAAAAAGCCAACAATGCAAATTAATTCTCTTTGCGTTCTTTACTTTCAAATAAAACAAAATTTGAACAGGGCACGTCTTCTTCCGAGACTCACCGTCGGTGTTATTCGTCAACGAAACCTTATCCATGACTTTTGAATTTCCCTTCGATGACGCTTATTTATCTATCGGGCGAGAGGATATGTGTGCAATAACTTGTGCTAGAAAAACTCTGGAAAAGTGGTCAAGCTGATCGAAACTTTGTTGGAATCCGCGAGGACCGCCTGCGTAAGGATCATTTACTACGCGGTCGTGACGAGGGTCTGTCCGAAAACTGCCAAAGAGTGCAACTGAGTCGTTAGTTGATTTGTACTAGAGCTGTATAGAATTCGTATCATACGTTTTGCACGACTTCCGTTTGGGCGAAGATAGCGCAAGTCTTCGAGGTTTTCGTGATCCTGTACTCTTAGCAGACTGTTACTATCAAAAAAAGGAGAACTCACCATAGCAAATATATAGTCAAACTTGTCATAATCCGCAGCACACTTTGAATTGTAAGCATATTGACCATCATTATGTGTTTTACACGTACTATCTGTCTTGCCACATGATCAACCGCTATTCCGTTCGCTTTACAAGTCATCAATGTTCGCCGGTCCGGTCCGTCTCCGGCATGGAACGAACTTGTGCCGAAGGAGTCTATATGGTATATGACTTTCTCAAGATTTATTTCCCGTACTCTAGCTCGCAGTATTGCTCTATTCTAAATCAATAATATCCTTTGTTAGAAGCATTGAGGCTGCTTACTCGGCCATCGGAGAACGACATCTATGTCCCGTCAGCAACCGTAAACATAAGTGATTGACTTGCTGAACTACTTACATATTCCCCATACAACAAAACGCAACCGCGATAGCGCCTTCTTCTTTAGGAACCAACTCACTCATGATAATCACCAAAATCCACCACTGCCCACTAAATTTTCCTTTCGAGTTTTCGGTTTTGTTGTTTGCTTGTTAAGCTTCATTCTTGACAAGAAAGCACTGACAGAACTGCAATGACCCGGACGGTGTTAGCCCCCCACTTTTTTCGGGGGTTCTTTAACCAAAGTTTAAAGTGAGCCGCCTTTCCGCGCTCGGACCGTTTCGCTCTTTTCTTCTCGGCTCGTCAACTTTTTTTGTGTTGTATTGTGCTCTTTCTGCTGGGGTTATGACTCGGCAGGCTGGTTGTTCGCCCCCCACCAAATGCTCCGGACTACTGGGTTGAGGAAGACTCTTGATTTTGAGAATTCGGACAGAGTGGGTAGTTTTTGTGCATCACTTTCTCTGAAAGCAAAAGTGTTATGAGAAGCCCATATGCGCATGTGAAACCAGCGAGCACACAAAATCCCCACATATGTTGTCAAATGTAATTGCCGATTTATCCATATCTTTCAGCCATCAAACTTTATCAACTCACTATAACCTATTCACCTCGGCTCATCTATATTTCAGTGAAAACAGCAAATCTGTTCCGTAAATGTAATCTTATTAAGATGCCTAGGCTAATGAAATTGCCCAAATCCCTTCTTTTCAGTGATGTGTTTGATACATTCCACAGTCATTTTGTTGAATGAGATTTTTGTTTGAGTGAAATAGTATCAACGTAAATGTTCTGGCTTATGATCCAGTTTGCTTCGTGACCCTGTCGATAAAACTTTTTGCCAGAATATAGTTAAGAATATGTTTAACAGGATATAACTATAGATGCTGCTATCGGCGGTTTCACACCAGTCACAGTAAAACTGATCATACGTAGAATTTGTTAGCCGAAAGTGAAATCTGCCTCTTTGATCAAACAGATCACACAGTTAACGACCTTACTAATAACCAATTCAGTTATGATTGTATCAGAAATAATTTACAATCAGATCAAATGTATTTGGATTTAAAAAGTGTGGTGATTGTGTATGTTTGACACGTTCACGCGGGGTCACTCTTTAAAGGTACGCGAATATCCCAACGAGCACGCGTCGCAGCGTTAATGCATTTCCATTAATTTCCCATGTTCACCTCAACTGGTCTTCATTTTTCCAAACATAAACACAAACATGGACATAATCTGGTTATATTTGTTCGTTTAGTTGAAATGCTGTCATAGAGTTAATTGTATTCCTCTTCATGCTATACAACATGTCACGATATTTTCCACGCTTCGTACCGCGAGTTACAACTCCAAACCCACCTCGGCCGCCTGTGCGAAAATTCGACGAAGTAGATTCAGACAGTGACGAAGATGACATGCTGCGACGTGTCCAGCCTTTTGTGTCGCGTGTTCCAGTACCAGAACCGCCTCGATTAACTGTGAAAAAGTCAGAAGAAGTCGAGGAAGAGAGTGAAGATAACGAAGATGGTGATGATGATGGTGACGATAAAAAGGTAGAATATTTTAGAGATCATCTTTCAGAGCGTGGCGTTAGTAGGAATATGTGGATGAAACTGGGACTTCAGATACCTCGTGAAGAAGATGTTGATGATGATGAAGATGAAGAATCTGTTCTGGGAACAGATCCTGAAGCTGATTATGATGATGCTGGTAAAGAGACTAAGAATGAAGAAGATTCTTTAATTGGGGAAAAAATATCGCAAGTTGAAGAAGGGGTCAATAAGAGGGACGATATTCAATTTGATCTCGAAAGCAACTCTGATTCCGATGAACAAATTGGCACAACTCCCCGAAAGGACCACAGATCCGAAGACACAAGCTTTACACACATATCAACGCGCCAAAATCAAAAACCATTTGCTCTTCGCAATCTGCAAATACCAGATTTATCACCCTTTTCACTATACCACAAAGCGTCCTCTCACCTGACAAAGCTACAGACTGACATTCAACTGAATGGAATGATGGACTCCGAGAGTGCTTACGATCTGTACCAGGTTGTTCAACCCAATGAGGGATTCGAACACGGTGTACGGTCTTCTGCTGGATTTACTTTTGTTCGCGTAAAGCATTTGTCTACAATTGACAAAGCCCCTTCCGCAACAGAGTACTGGGCTCTTCTTTTTTCACCATATCAACTATCCTCATTGCGACGCGTCGATCAGCCCTCGTTGACTACACTTCAACTAAACAACAAAAGTTTGTATAAGAAATCTGTGCTGAGATTGCATAAACCTACGTGGTTTGTGTCGTTGACGGCAAAAAATCTGCTGGAGTTGGAAAAGGTCGGGTATAAAGCGGGTGACGGGAAGTTTGAGAAGGCTTTGGTTTGTGTAAAATGGAATGTGGAGTAGTCTATTGTTTGGGTATGGAGTTACTGTATTTGAAATTAAGAGTATATGTTGATCTTATATACCCCTTCGCTGATTTCTCGAAAAAAAAAATCAGAATAATCTCATTGTTGATTTACATTGTCATCGCAAGTCATTTCTAATATCTGTTAAATCTTCATATCTGGTTAGGGCTTTTCACGCGAAGCATACGCGATAACGCGTCAAGAACGCGCGTGTAAACTTTAAAATTTCATTAACGAGCCAGACGCGTTCACCCAACCTTCTTGTTGTATACTTTTCCCGGGTGCGGAAATCGATATATCCCTTTTCAGAGCCAAAATGAGTGCGCTTTTAAAAACAAAGGCTGCATTACTGGAAGATTTATTTGACGATGAAGAAGAAGTGCAGGAACAAGATGTTGAAGAGGAAACTAATCAAAGCACGCGTTTAGAGGCACAAAATGATTATGAGGATGACGAAAGTAGTAACGAAAATGAAAGAGACGTACCATTTACAATCACTACGGAAAATGATTTAGAAGGAGAAGACGAAGACTCGTTTTTTCAATATGCGAATAGCGCAAATGGCGATGTTACTCCGCGAACTAGAGTTAGGATGATGCTTCAATCGTCTCCGATTACACCTACACGATCACCGACTCATAGTGCTGTTAATCAAAATGATGATGACCAAATGACAGAGGATAATAATCAGGAAATTTCTTCTTATTCGGTTGCACGCGCTCGAATGCGTGAAATGATGAAAAATGCAAAGGCAGCATCTGTTACATACTCACGTTCCAAACCTGCCACGGAGATCACTTCCAAGCCACTTGGTCAACCCAAAATATCTGAGAACATTCACAAAAACAAAAACAGCAATACCACAAAACATCATTCACTCCAAGAAGCGGAAGTACTAGCAGGTCTTTCCCCTGACTCACGAGCCAAACGAATTTTAGATCTTAAAAAGAAACTTGATTTGGGACCATTATCAAAAGAAATCATTGCAGAAGGAGAAAGTGATAGTGACTATGAATCAGATACTAACTACGACGAAGTCGTGAAAGCTCGTGAAGAAAAAATCTTGAGAGCTTTGGAGGGTGGTGCAGTAGTTTCCGATGATGAGGAAGAGGAGAAAGTGACTAGGAAGCCAAGAAAATCAAAGACAAATCATGAGAAGGTCGTGAAACAAAAAGGTCTTGCGATGAAAAAATCACTGAAAAAGAAACGCGCGAAAAAAGTTAATAAAGAATTATCAGCAGACGACCTTGAGCTCATCAACCACGGCACAGACAGATCAACAAGCATCTCAGAATCAGAAGAGAGCGACCTTGAAGATTTAGCCAATCTTAAAGCAGAGGGATTTCATGATGATATACGTGCTGCAAGAGCGAAAAGACTGGAAGCGCAAGCTAAACGACGAGAGGAGGAGATGAAACGACAGCAATTGGAAAAAGAGCTGGAAGATATAAATGCAGATTTTAGCGATGATGAGAGAACTAATAGAGGACGGAGAGCAGGGAAGAAAGCAATGGAAGAGATTCAAAAAGAAGCAGCTCGTATTGAACGCAGTAAGTTCTATTGATATCGGCTAATAACTTTAATCATTAACGCGTTGCTTTTAGGTCGTCAGTTGAATCTTCAACCAGTCACGGTGGGTAAAATCAGCAAGCAATCTTTATTTGCAAAATTCGCATTTGATGCCTCAGCACCTCAAGGAAAATACAAAGTCGAGAATCCGGTTTCCTCCTCATCACCTCCAAGAGCCCTTTCAGACGAAGATGATGGAGTCAGAACACCAGATACTTCACCTGCTAAACAAATGAAGAACTTGTCTATGAATGATCTAGATAGTGACGCGTCTGATGATGAAGGGCATTCAACGTTGCAATCTGTTTTAGAGCAGTTTAAGACTCAGAAATCCGAATTACAGCAGCAATCACAACAACAGAATGATGATACTATTCAGAAGATTACAACGCCAATCAAGCAATTCCATCAAGTTTTGAGAGCAGAATTACCATCTGATACCATTGAACTACTCAAACAAGCTCGAGCACGCTCTGCCAGATTACTTCAGAAAAACGCCAAATCGCTTTCTGCCCATACAGTTCCCAAAATCGATTTAGATTCTGACGATGAAGATGACGAGTTGGAAATTTTACCACCGGGTGTATCAGCACCACCAACTCGTAAAGCCAAAGTGACACTTTCAAACATTCACGTTCGCCGAAGACGCGTCGCACTACCTATATGGAAGATTTTCTCAAAGTCACCAACAAAAGTGCGTCGTAAAGGTGCCCTTACCGATCGTGAGATGGAGCAATTGCTAGCTGAGCGTGAACGAGAGCAGCTTATTGCTGAAAGAGAAGAGCGGATGAAGGAGTTAAAGGATAAGGGTATTAATGTATTGTCTGTTGAGGAGAAATTGAAGGAGGAACAATTGGTTGAGGATTTACTTGAACGTGAGAGAAAAAATGCTGAAGAGGCAAGGAAGAAAGATAAAAGAGAAAGAGCTAGAAGTGGGGAGTATGAGGAGAAGTTTGTGGATGAGGAAGACGAGGATGAAGATGAAGATGAGGAGGAATTCGATATTGAGGAGTTGTTGGAAGATGATGAGGGAGAAGAAGAAGAGGAAGTTGAAGTTGAAGATGCAGAGGATGATGAAGAAGACGACGACGACGAAGAAGAAGAAGAAGAAGAAGAAGAGCATGTTTCTCCTTCAATTGAGAAATCCATCGAAGTCTCAGACATCTCCAACTTTTTTGAATCAACACAAGACACCAATTCCGACACTTTTTCACAAAAGCGTGCTCATCTTCACGACTCACTTCCTATAATGAATAGTCAAGCAGTTTTTAATCAGGGTCACATGAACGAAAAAGTGTTTACACAGAATTCAGCAACTATCACTCAGGTGACTGAGGTTGATCGTACACAATTGGATTCTACACAGATTCAGAAGGAAGCGACACCATTGGCAAGAGATCCAGAGTGGCCATTTTCACCATCTCCAATCTCACAATCTTCACAGTCCGAGAAAATGTCTGTCTACAAATCAAGATATGATAGTTCTGAGAGAGTCACGTTTTCCGATGAAGAGGATGAAGATGATAATGTTGAAACTGAATCATTACCATCGACACCACTAAACAAAAAACAACAGGCGCTCTCAGAACGACAAATACAAAAAGCCAAAGCCCTCAAACGTCTGAAAAGATCCAAACAATTACGTGAATTGATTGACGAGAAAGCCGAAGAATCGGAAGATGAATATGCCGGTCTCGGAGGCGATGAGGATTCGGACTCTGATTCTGATAATGAAGATGAAGAAAGACTCGATCCCGAATTGGCACAGATGATTAATGATGCTGAAGATGAACGGCAAAATAGAGAAAAAGTGCAGGCTATGTACAAGTACGTTCAATCTATGCTTATTAACGTATAATTGACTAACCGAAAAATAGTGCCGACGAACTTGACCGAGATGGACAATTAGTGCAAGACCTTCTTAAAGGCGTTCACGGAGGTTTCCGAAAACGTCGGCATAACAATAATTCACTAGATCTTTCATCAGACTCCGAAGATGAATCTCAATATATGGCCAGAAGGCGACAACAACGACGAGAAATGAAACGACGGAAGTTATTATTACAAGATGATAGGATTTCTGGATTGGCGCAAGATCCGAAGATGGCGGCGTTTTTTGAAACTATTGAAGAAGATAAGAGAAAAGT
Organism: Myxozyma mucilagina; assembly: GCA_030571435.1. NCBI lineage: Eukaryota > Fungi > Ascomycota > Lipomycetes > Lipomycetales > Lipomycetaceae > Myxozyma > Myxozyma mucilagina. The sequence continues at coordinate 21,054 of JAJLXV010000151.1, read as the reverse complement.
AGTGGAAACTAAAGTCGTATCGTTTGAAGATGTTGCGAGGCTGTTAAATGATGATTAGTCGTTGTATGATTGTTTAGTATTATTTAATGACTCTACCCAAATCCAATGCAATAAAAAAAAATGCTCCTAAATCCTTATATACGCCACCAACCCATCCCGCTCAATAGAAGCAACACCAGCCATAATTATTAACAAAAAAGTGAAGGGAAAAAGTCTTCAGCACACTAAGTACGTGTCAAAGGTCTTCGCTCAGGGGTTTTTCGAACATGATCGCCACGAGGGGAAAATTGCTTTGAACTTTGACTCTTTTCAAAATCCAGAACAGCAGTAATCACATTATTCAATGAAGAAAGCTGTTCTGGAGTCAACGATTGAATGAATTCGTCAAAAGAGCTTGGTAAGCAAGCAAGTATTGTTCGTATTACCGTCACGTCATCAATTTCATCACCAGCCGAGCGTAAATATTCAACAGTCGATAAAATTCTTTTGATACCCAATGAGATACTTTCGCCTTCGAGTATCCGTTTATAAAGACGCCTGTCCATAGAGATACGATCAAAAACAGTGACTGTGCCATACGTCTCTCCAAGATACGTCCATACTTCATTTGACGAAGACAGCTGTGAGATGTCTAATTGAGTCCTCTCAGATACAGATGATGAGATACAAAAAAGTGCTAAACGATCTTTTTCCAAATCACTTGGACTATCACGAAGTTTTTCTAGTGAAACTGAATGGTGAATAGAGAATCTACTGGCTGCTGACTTTCCTAATATATTACTTGGTAGACAAACCGTATTCCATAATCCAAGCTGTTGTAAAAAGTTTGTCATCAGATACTTCCATCTGAAATAATTCTCTTTCCCCTCGAGTTTCTCAACACCGAAAAAAGAAAAGTTCTCATATTTCTTATTCGATAGTTTACTCGAATTTAACGAAATCGGTAGGAAAGAATCATTAATCACATCGATTTGCAGCTGCAACAAAATGTTTAGCTGAATTAACGATTTTGTTGTCTGTGTTATAGCATTTATTTCAGATAAATTCGTTTCCTTAACCCGTCTAGGTTCATAGCTTGTCTTCAAATTTGCTTTTGACAAAGTCTTCTTCGCTGAAGCTGGACTCCGTTTTTGCACCGCTCCGCCTGTCACGGAAGAAAGAGCGGCTGAAGCAGCAGCCAACGCATCCGCGTCTGCCGTTCTCACAGGAGCAACGTTAACATTCGTAGTATCTCGAAAAGTACTTTTTCCTCGTGGAGACTTAGTATCACTCATTAGTCCTTCATCTCACCTGTTCTCGCTTGAAAAGAACTTGGTGGGTTTGCAGCAAAGATCAAATAGCTGGGATACTTTTATTTTAAGAAGGGCACTTACGCCGCATGACTGGCGGCGGTTAATTAAGAAAAGTAAATCTACCCCTGTTTTCACATGACTACATAACAGCATTCATATTTCACACGCAATCCATATTAATAACAGCCTAATTTAATCATAAACCCAGTTTTCAGCTTTAAAAAATGACTTTCTTCAACGGCCTATACTCCGCCTTCCACATTTGCGTCTTCACCCACCGCAAACAGCTATCATAATCGCGTGGAACCTTAACTTGATCCAACTGTTCAACGCGCGCCACACCAGTTTCCAAAGCCTTGAGAACAACGGCAGTGGCAATGCGAGCGGAGATCTCACGAATATCCTTAACGTCGGGAAGAAGAGGTCCGTCAGGATCCTTGTCAGAAGGAGCAAGCGTTGAAAGCTCTAGAGCTGCGGTTGCAATGATTTCATCGCTAATCTTTGAAGTGCGGGACAAGATAGAACCAAGACCAACACCAGGGTACACGAAACAATTGTTGTTTTCGGCAATTTCTTTGCCGTTGACAGGATCAAATGGAGATCCGGTAGCAACTAATGCTTTCCCGTCTGTTGCAGTCATGATTTCTTCAGGTGTAGCCTCGTGCAATCTAGTTGGGTTACTCAAAGGGAAAACGATCGGTCGCTCGACGTGCTTGGCCATCTCTTTCAAAACTTCCTGTGTAAATGCCTTGGGTTTTGTGGAACATCCAATGAGAGCATGTGGCTTAGTTCGCTTGATAATATCAACTAGGGAAGTGGTGTCATAGCCTTCCCATCTATCATCGTAAGCAGCGTATTGCTTTTGAGCGGGAGTAAGTTTGTCCCCCATTGATTTCATCAGTAAACCAGGCTTATCAACGAGCCAAATATGATCGAAAATCTCTTCCGTGGTGACTCCCTCGGTTTTCAAAAAGTCTCTGATTTGGTCCGCAATACCGGTTCCGGCAGTACCAGCACCAAAAATTACAAATCGGATATCTCTCATGCGAGTCTTTAAGACCTTGACAGCAGCGAGCAATGCGCCCAAAGTAACAGCACCAGTACCTTGGACATCATCGTTGAAGCAAGGTAGCTTAGGTCTATAAGTCTCCAATAATCTTCTAGCGTTTGGCAATCCGAAATCCTCAAAATGCAAAATAGCTCTAGGATACTGTCGCTTAACGACTTCGACGAACTTATCAACGAAATCATCGTACCGTGGCCCTCGAACACGATCGTGCAGATTTCCTAGGTACAACTTGTCGTTTCTCAATTTTTCGTTGTTTGTACCAACATCAAGCGCAACAGGGATGATTCGTGATGGATGAACACCAGCACAAAGGGTCATCAGTACGCCCTTTGCGCTCGAGATGCCAATGGCGCCTACACCTTGGTCGCCAATGCCAAGAATCTAATTGAACATTAATATCAGATTCTAGATTAAAGGAGGAAAAGTGCACACCTCTTCACCGTCGCTGACGATGATGTAGTCGACGTTCTCGTTTGTGCCCCAGGCAAGAAGTGACTGCTCGATTCGTTCGGGATGGTTAATGTCAAGGAAACAGCCTTCGGGACGTCTGAAAAGTCGAGAGTACTGTTCAATTGCTTCACTCTTTACAAATTCATTCAGTTAGTTTTGTTTGTTGTCTTTCAAACATCAAATTCAACGAACCTCAGTTGGAGTATAAACGATGCTGAACATCTCCTTGATGTGATCTTGTAGTACTCTAAAGTACAAGACCTCATTCTGTGTCTTTAAACTCATCAAAAACGAATTCTTTGCAATTGCAGTGTCAATCTTTTGAAATTGTTGATAAGCTCGCTCAGCTTGGTTTTCTAGTTTATAGATTGGCACTGCTTTACGTGTGAAGATCAATTGCATAGTACTAACCTAATGTCTGCAACGCAGAAGGAAGAAATCCGTGCAGATTGAATGTGTCTCTTTCCTCCTCGGTAAATCCAGTTCCACGGTTAAACGCAGGAAGATTGAGCATTTCCATGCCCTGTACTGTTAGTTGTTGCTATACTATGTCAAGCATAGATGCAGAATGTGATACCTCGAAAGGACACTCAACCGGTCCTACGACGGACAGTGGGATCCGCGAGGTGGGCGTACCCGGAGTTCCTGGGACAGAAGGGGCCATATTCACGATTTTCAAATAATAAAAGTGATGAACAACTCTACAAAGTGTTCACTATCACTTGTATGATAAAAGCAAGTTAGAAACATTGTAAGCGGCCGGCAGACGCTGTTCTATTATACGGCTTGCAGCGTGATTTAAGCTTTGAGTGATGACGTCGATTGTAGGCCGCAGCTGGGAACACGATATACGCGCGGAGGCATTGTCGATTTGACAGAAACAGACAAAATCATGCAACTTTCTTCGTTTTGCACATTTAGTCTAGATCAGTCTGACTGCTCATTTTGAGATTCTGCCTTGTTATTTTTGCAGACAATAGTTAAAAATATATTGTGTTTATTAGACGGCTACTTAACTGCAAACTTTCTAATCATTGTCTCAAATTGATAGCTAACTTCATGTTACGAACCAAAGTTTAAAGCAAACTAATCACCGCTTTTTTACCTTTTCTAACGGGTTGAATCGTATTTTTTACTTCTCCGAAAAAACGAAAACTCCGTAGATCTCGTGCTTTGTTTTTTAGGCGACAACCGCTGTTGCGACATGGCTGCTCTGTAAAACATGGCGCCTGCTTCGGACTTTGTATTGATTTCCTGATTTTATGTTTCTTAGCGCTCTATTGACTACGTGCATTATCACACTTCGGCACGTGTCTCCTCTTAGCTCGTTTCTAAATTTAAAAAAACTCATTTTAAAACTGAATAAAACCAATAACAAAAACATAGGGTCGGTGAAAAAATTACTAAAATACTCGATTAATATACAGTAACAGCTGTTATATTTCAAAAATTCTTGCTTCTTCAAATGACTGTAATCGAGCAGACGTCAGCTTAAGCAGAACCCCTTGGACCATCTAAAACCCTATTTGCTCTTTCAACCCCTAAAACTTTTTTCGTTTGATGAAATGTCAAATGTCAAACTTCAAAGTTTTGCTACTACTGAAACTAGTAATGGCTAATCAACTAGTTATTAACTGATAGCCAAGAACTAGAGAGGATTTGCTACAACTAGTAATCTACACTAGGTTTCGAGTTAAATCAAGGTGATATAAGCTGATGTCCTACCGCAGTCGCAACTCAGCCGCTTCATATGCGGCTTGTGACTTTTGAAGAATTCATAAATTTTCGATTATTTCAATCAATTTTGCTTTATCCGAATTTTGCTTTATCCACGCTCAAAATTTTGTATTTAAACCGTTTTTTGATGTACTTCGCTAAAAAAAATTACTGCAAAAAAAAAAACCTAAAAATTATGAACCGTAGGAGAATCGAACCCCTGTCACCTGCTTGGAAGGCAAGTATGATAACCACTACACTAACGGTCCTAATTGGTTAACAAGTAAAATTTTTGGTTTAACAGGATCTGTTAGTAAATCAACTTTATCCCCGTTCCCCGTAACAAAGTGAATCATATTGCAATGACTGAATTGACAATTTAATTAGTTGTAATTGATTTGTGATTTGTATTAGTTTAATTGAAGACATAAGAGACATCTTATAGGTTTACCATTATCTGCAAATTGGTGTAGTACGAAGCACGAGGCCCCGTTATATAAGTGGTTGCGGTAAGGAGACGTTCTACTTTAGAGCTTTAGAGTTCTAGATAATAAATATGAAGTTGATTTTATTTTGCACGCTGAGCTGTAACGCATAATTCATAAGCTGTCTAATCTGAGAAGTTATCTTTATTTTATTTTATTTTATTTTTTTGGGTGTTGTCTTTTGTACTATGAAGACTTTTGAAATGCACATTCTGTATGTTGACGCATCCTTCTGGTGTCGATCTTCTGAGTATGAACTTCGTTGTGCCTTGAATTATTAAAAAGAATAATACCAAAAAATACCAAAAATTTATTTGTTTTTGGTTTTGTGTCTATTGAGCAGTAAGTACTTTGTTCACTGTTAATAGTACAACCTATTATTACACATTGAAAATACGCGGTGTTATTAAATTTGTGTTTATTCGATTTAAAAAATCTATAAAAAGCCACAAAAAATTTAAATTAAGAATGAATCAATCACAGATAATAATAGCTTTGGAAAAATAAATGTTATGTATTTTTATACAAAGAGCAACTGTTCTGAAGTATATCATCCTTCCGCCATACATTGAGCAAATGGAAATGTTATCAGCGTATTGAGCAATATCATTTGGTTCAAAAGACAACACATGGTCGGCTGAAACTGGATAGTTTGCAAATGTACTCGTAAACATAAAGTCTCTAAAGGTAGAACAATGATATTATACTAGCTACAGTAAACAAAAACAAAAACAGCAGCTAAAGCTACAAAACTGACATTCTATTTCTCATTATTAGAATCATCAACCGTTTCATCAGCTTGCTTGTAGGGCGTTGCAGGATTTAAGTTGTCAACATGCTGTGCATGAATCTTTTCTTCAACCGGAGATTCATGAAACTCTTCACGAACATCTGCCAGCTGTTCAAGTACATAATCATGCGCTCTCCACGCGGGGACTCCCTTTGTGAATAAACCATCAATCATTTCGAGCGGGATACCTTTGGTTTCCGGAATCAAGAAAAACACATAGAAAATGCCCATTGTGGACAAGGATGCGAAAAGAAAGTAAACACCATAGCCATCGTAACCCTATCTCAAATTAGTAACTAAACATTATGGTAGAAAATCATTGATTGACGAACCATATGCGAAAACATTTGGGGAGTAAATCTGGCCATGATAAAACTCCAGAACCAGTTCGACGCAGCATTGATGGCCTGCACAAATGTTCTAATATTATTATCAAATACTTCAGCATTGATAATCCATGGAGTCCAATTCCAACTAGCAGAGTAAAACATAGTCCAAATGTAAAGGATTGCCATCGCCGCACGACCGCCTGAGCTGAGGTTTCCAACACCTGTTGATGCAGCGTTTGCATTTGTAGAAGGATGTGCAATATAGACATAGGCACCCAAAAAGTACATACAGAAAGAGACTCCAATCGATCCCATCATAAGTGTCAGACGTCGTCCCCATGACTCTACCAAAAAGATCATCCATAAGAATACAGACACAGTCTTAATTACTCCAAAAAGGCCGGTCGATAAAAGCTTCGCATCTGTACCGCCAATACCAATGGATTTGAAGATAGTTGGGGAGTAATAGTTGATAGCATTGATTCCAGAAGCGTTTTGCCAAATAAACATTGTTGTTGTGAGTGCTACACGCAACATGATTTTCTTCGAAGTAAACACAGCCTTTATGGGTGCTATAAAACCAAGTCCAATTGCACCTGCTCGAGATTCCACAGATTCCTCAATTTGGGCAACTTCAAAACGAAAGTATTCGCTCGACTCATCAAGTCTTCTAAACCAACGAAGGTTCTCAAGTCCTTTCGCAGGATCTTTTTCTGACATCAACCAACGTGGAGATTCTCGAAGGAAGAAGACAGAAATAAATAGCATGCCGCCGGGAATGAGTTGAACAGCAAACGGAATTAGGAATTGCTTTCGTGAAATAGGAATAGTCTCACTGACAGCATAGTTGATCCAGAAACCAACCAAACCTCCAATCTGCCAAACAATGTCATACATTGCCAATAACTGGCCGCGAATACCAGGAGGTGCGATTTCCGAGATGTAAATCGGACCCAAGTTCGACGTAGCACCGACACCAAGACCAACAAGAATTCGCCCAGCATACATTATGCCAAGGCCGGTGCTTTTAGATGAAACGCAGTTGAGAATGGCGCCTACCAAGAAAAGTGCAGACGAGATAATGAGCCCGAGCTTGCGACCCCAGTAATGGCCAAGCGGATAAACGAACAATGCACCCCAGAAACAGCCTGCTTGGAACGTTGAAGCGATATTGGCAGAAACGAAATCAGCGTGAGATACAGTCATTTTGTCAAGACCAAATTCGGCTTTGAAAGAGTCCAGAGCTAAAGTACCACCGACAAATCCATTGTCGTATCCAATCATAGCACCTGCAGTAGCAATGATCATCGAGGAGTAGTAGACTCGAAAATTGTAGACTTCTTTTGGCGTAGGCCGATCCTCGGCACGTTTGAACGCTTGGATTTTCCAGATAGAGCCGCCCATGGTGGTAACTACTATCAAAGTGTTTCTTACTTCCTTAGCAAAAAGATTGGCAGAGATATCTATATAAGTGATAGCTATAAATGTGCTCCACAAAAGGAGATCTCCCGCAAAGCTGCGACCTCATTTTCGTGACAGCTGCAAGATTGCGGGGTAAGCAGTAGGTAGCATGTTTAGCGAGAAAAGTATAGGGTCTGCGGGATGTACAAGAGTAAGCGCACCGCATCTAACTCCGAACTACCCCTGCGGCTACGGAACAGCCTAATAAGGCAACGACTCCCGCAGCGGCGCGTCATAATAATACAAAATGTCATCTGGACTCCCACTCTACACCCCACGCAAGATGAGTCGTATCCCAAAGATGAGCCGCACGCTACTGTGTTTTCTTAGACAGCTCGTCCTGTTCCTCCCACCGTCGCCCATCGATGTATATACCCAACAGGTACGCCAGCCGAATAGCTACGAGGTCCTTGGCCATGTTGATGCTATCCCGCGCAAGATCCATCTTACTTCCATCCACCTCATGCCACGAGATCGGCACTTCAACGACCCGTATCCGCTTTCGTTCTGCCAGAATCAAAACCTCAACATCAAATATCCATCCTTCGTTATGCATAAACGGAAATATTTCCTGTACTGCTTTGCGACTAAACATTTTAAAGCCACACTGGGTATCTCGAATTGTGCGGATACCAAAAATGTAGAGAAGGGTATGCAGACCGTACATCAAGAAGTTACGGATAAATGATCTCTTCACCACCGCATCAGTATTGACCATATGCGCACGGGATCCAAGAGCAATCCCACTATCAGTCGCATTCACTTGTTGATTTGGAAACAATTCTAGTAAACTTTCATGTAGTAGGTGGACATCGGCAAAACTGGAAGCTCCATCCGCATCCGCAAACATAACGAAGTCACCACGAGCGCGTTGCATTCCCTGTCAAAAAAAACAACTGTCAGTCACAATACAAAAAATCTTACTTGGACTGCATACATGAGTCACAGCTCCTCCCTTTCCACGATTCTTTGTCAACTTGCAAACTCGAAATCGGTCGCCATCCAGCTTTTGATCTTTCGCAAATTGGATAGCGATATCAGCCGTTGCATCCTTACTACCATCATCCACAATAAGGATTTCCCATGTCAATGATTTGCCTTCAGCATCCGACCATGTCTTTAGTACTTCGACCGCCTCTTCAAGCATAATGGGTAACCGCTCGACTTCATTGTATGCAGGTACAACAACTGAAAGAAACACTTTCTCCGCTCTGTTAGACACATCTCCACCATCTTGACTAATATGTGGCAATGGTGAAGACTCAATCACTTCACCTGTAACGGCCACAGATCGATATGTATTTTCGCTTGCCTCCGCTTCTCTTGGAAAATGGGCAATACTTGCAATAACGATATACACAAAGCTGAAAATTACCAGAGCAAGTGCTGCGATCCAAATAAAAATTAAGGCGTAAGCAGCTGCCATAGAAGGCTCTGATTTTGGACTTATTCTGCCCAGTGAGAGATACGATACCAGGAAGGACCTGAAGCTTGCTGATTGCGAAGAGTCGAAAAAAGATTGCGGTGATAAAATCGCCATAATGTAAAAAGTCAAGATAGTTTGCAAATGCCTGAGCCAGAAATTTCTGCTATGAATAGTAGTTCTGTATTTTGTAAGATCGAAAGAGCGGCTAGAAAGAAACTTGATCATCGTAAATATTAGATCAAATCACTTAACTCAATTACAGATTCATTTTGTTACCTTTTTTTGAGATTTTGGCACCAATTGATGTCGAACTCTACTGAACTAAAAGAAAGCAAAATCACACCTCAGAGTTGCTCTTCATTACCAGGATCAAGATCGATGGTTGTATAAATATAGCTGGACACGCGCACACGACACGAAATGTATGATCACAATAGATTTGAACGCCAATCTTGCTGCGCGAATAAAGACTTATTTTTCAAACTCAGAGCAAAGTCACTGTATCAATTGAGCTCAAAAATAAGCAACTAGCTGTAAAGTTATCTAACCGTCTTTGTGATTCTTTTTAGAATGGAAGTGAACACGTCGAGAGCTTTACCCAATTGTAAACATTGATGGCTGGTGAGTGGCTTACTGTGGCGCGTTAATGGCTGTTTTCAGCATCACGTGTACACGTGTCCATTTGCAGGGCTCACGTTCGCAAACGCGTCAATCGATTTAAACAGACACGGCGAGAGCCGTATGAACCAAATATGGTCTGTGAGCAAGTGCTTGAAAATTGCACTGTTATGAAACGACTGCTCTTTGAGATAATGAAACTTAATTACAGATCTGTGTACTTTTTTTCGCGTATTTTGCTCGTTTGCCATAATTATATACAGTACAAAAATTCCCCCCTTCTTGTGAACGCAAAGTTTCTGTTTTACCTTATGATCTTTCTCAAGACGACTCAGCAATTTAGTGATCTGTATCGTGAGATGACGACTAAAATTCCTAGAAAGATTTCTGAAAAACCCCTCACTCTCAAAACTACCTGCAAGTGCTCGAACTTTCAATGTCCACGAGACTGGTACTGGCGTTCAGGATTCGTTTATCTGTCTCGCATGTTTTGATACCAAACTTTTCAAATACACGGAAAAAGCGAGTATCTCGTGATGCAGTACGCTAAATAACTTTCTTCTCTGTTCTCTTTCCACGATCGAGATGAAGTCTCGATAGCTAATATCGATACCATGAATACTGTATTTCTGTACAACTTGATTCTAATTCTCGTGATTATATGTAATTGGAATTAAGTTTAGACTCTAGGAGTTTGAATATAGAAATATCAGAGTTGGTTTTAATGCATATTTATCTGTTTAACCTATTCATAAATCGCACTCAGACCAACCAAGCTTCCTAGGGTGGCTGTACCGTTTTAATTTGTTTATTAATTTTAAATTCTGTACCTGAGAGCTACCACACAGATACATAGTCCATTATAACTGCTGTTGTTTGTTGGTTTCTGTGAGTTTTGCAAAATTGGACAACAAGATGGCATCCTTCTCCAATTTGCAGAGCAAATGGCACTCTTACAAAACCTTTTTGAAAACAACCGGATTACTTGGGCTTTTTATTGGTAGTTTTTTGTACTTGTGTTTGGCGTCTACGTACGATAAACACGCACTGATCAAAAGACACAGCACCAAAGATGATCAAAGTGGACAAAATTTCACATCTATCCGACGAAATACTAACAAGGAGTATGCTGTGGGAGTGAATTGGAATTTTGAAGAACATCCCAAGACACGCAAATACGAGTTTGTTGTTTCTGATGTTATTGCTGGGCCAGATGGTGTTCAACGGCCCATGACTGTCATTAATGGACAGTATCCTGGTCCGTTGATTGAAGTTAATATGGGAGATACTATTGAAGTTAAGTTAAAAAACAAATCCGTAAATGCCACCACGCTTCATTTTCATGGTCTCTTTCAAAATGGAACTGGATACATGGATGGTCCGGCATCAATTGCGCAATGTCCCATCGCTCCTGGAGATTCTTTCACTTACAAATTTAAAGTTCCTAATCAATACGGTACTTTCTGGTACCACTCTCATTATAAGACGCAATATCTCGATGGAATGGTAGGACCAGTCGTAATTCATTCTCGTGAGGAACAGAAGTTGGTTGGCGATTTATACGACCATGATCATGTTGTACTTCTTACTGATTGGTATCACCAAGAATCCAGTACGTATCTTGGTCCATACCTGGCTCCTGGTTCAGCAAATCCCCAACCTAATCCTGCAAACGGTCTTATCAATGGTGGTGCTTACTTCAACTGTTCATCGTCTCCAGAGAAAACCTGTTATACCCAAGAAAAGACTGAGTTTGATTTTGAGGAGGGTATGACCTATCGCTTACGTCTCGTCAACACCGGTGGAACAGCGCCCTCGAAGTTTTCGATCGATTTTCATGATCTCACAGTCATTGAGGGAGATGGAACTCTTGTAGAACCAGTCAAAGTCGACTCTTTACCAGTTTCTATTGCGCAAAGATATTCTGTTTTGGTGAAGGCTAAGGGAAAAGTTGATAATATAACATTGACCTCGGTGTCAATGCACAATCACTTGAATTTAGACTGCTACAAACATATCGATGACGACATACTTGTTCCTGATGTTACCGCCACCGTCAAAATAGCATCTAGGAAGCATAAATCAAAGGCAAAGGACCTTGCATCTATTACAAAGCCCTGCTCATCGTTTGAAATGACATATGAGACTTGCCCTACGGTGAACGACGAATTTTTAAGACCGATGGTTCCTGACTTTCCGCCAGAGGCTACGAAGTTCTATTTCGTTAACGTTACCTTCGGATATGACGATCAGGATGTGTATGTTGCTCGATTAAATGAAACAACTTTCCAGCCCTCGGATACTTCCACGCTCAATCAAGTTTACAACATGTTGCAAGATGACACCAGAAATGCATCTTTACTATTGAAACACGACGGTGTTCTTCCCTCTGGTACAATAACTGGGAATGGTGACGCATTTATCATAAATTCTCCTCATTATCAAGTAATTGATCTTCTTGTTTTGAACAATGCTGGTCATCCACACCCTTTTCATCTTCACGGCTATCAATTTTACGTAATTGCTACTGGGAATGAAGATTTTGATTACAGTTCTTACAGAAACATGAAAGCTATCAATCCTATGCGTCGCGACACAATTCAGGTACCTAAATGGGCTTTAATCAGATTCGTTGCTGATAATGCGGGCGTCTGGCCATTTCACTGTGAGTTTCTGATTAGTGGGCTTTGGATGAACTCAAAATAATTAATTCATAAAATAGGTCATATTGCATGGCATCTTGAAGCTGGCATGTTGATGCAGTTCATTGTGCAAGCCGATAAAATTGCTGAATTCGATCCGCCTAGTCGATGGAAGAAGTTATGCAGTGCGAAATGAAAAAGAAATTAAACGTAGACAATTTTTTTATACTGCTAATAAGTGAATTGCTAGAATTATTTGGAAAAAAGTTTGCTGAGAGTATTAATTATACATATTATATTAATTAGATTACAAGCAGTAGTATCTGTCACCAAAGTCACCTAATCCAGGAATGACGAATCTAGAGCAACTGATTAGCATGTTGGCTGTATTCATCACAGAAATATATACTTACTTCTTGTCATTCAAACCCTCATCGATGAAACCAGTGATAATTTTAATTCCGGGGCAAGCCTTGCAAAACGCTTCAACGCCTTCTGGCGAAGAGATGAGATTTAGGAATAGGATACGCTCAGCAGGAACTCCTTTGCCTAATAAGACTTGTACAGCCATTATAGCCGAGCCACCAGTGGCAAGCATAGGATCCAAAAGCAAGACATCTAAAATTATAAATTAATACCTTGATCCAAAGTCGATTCATAAAAACATAGACATACATCGATCTTTGATATCTTCGGGGAGCTTCTCGTAAAACAATTTGGCGTCTGCGGTCTCCTCGTCACGCTGAATAAGGATTTTGCCAATACGGACCGAGCGACAGCAGTCGCGGAGACCTTGCTCCATGGCTTCACCAGCTCTCATGATGGAGACACCGCAAATTTTACCCTCGAATTGTAGACCCTTGTACAAGAGATCTTGAGCTATAAGTTATCACCAAATCAAATAACACTGTATTCTAGTGGTAGTACCTGTTGGTGTAGAGACTTCGAGTTCTTTAACAGGCAAGTGATTAAGACCTTTATCATTAGCACCTGCAATTATATTGGAGAGTAGGAACCAGTTACCTTCTTCCACTAAAATCCGAATAATTCGATTACTGTAAAACACAAAATCAGCTCGCTGAGTATTAATATCTCTGATCATTCTGTTGATATATTAAAATCATGTTTAACTGTTAGTCATAAGTCGTAGTAATCGTACGTAAATAGAGCAATCAACTGTGGAGTCTGTGTTAAAACAACAACATCTTTGTTTGAAGATTGCAGTGATAGAGTAGCATTTTTCGACATTTTAGCAATTGGTGATCAGTTTCCTTTCACAAATGTCCAAAATGAACTAGAAAGTCAATTGAATTGCCGCTGAGAAGATAGTGACGGAGGAAGCCGATAACAACTTCAAGCTTACCACCGTGCGTAACTTTCACGATATCGAAACTTAAATTTTATAGTTGCCCTAGTTGTTTCAAAACTTTCAAGTTAGCGAAATCAAGGCGATCAGCTTTTGATCCACGACAATATGTTCTGATGAATTATCAATATATTTTTCAAGGATATTTTAACGTCTAAAATGAGAGTTAAAGACTGAAACTGAAACTGTTTATTGAGCCAGCTTGGAGATCGGGAGTGGAAAACTACGTCACTAGGAACGCGTCAAGACTCCAAAACGATTGGTGATCTGAAGTGACAATTGACAGTTTCTCACATCTCGATTTGTGAATACTTGATTTGAAATGTCATATACTCCGATTACTAGACGAACGTTAAATCCTGGTTCTGCAAAGACTTATGGTCGCAAAGCTCGCATCCCCGCTACTCCAACTGAACGCGCGTCACCAGTAAAAGCGTCGCGTGCTACAGATTCACCTTCACTAGTAAGCACAGAAACGGGAGCGAGCAGTGGGTTGACAGGATGGATTGATAGAATAGGAATTTCTACGAGTACACCTGATTCTGTTAGTGCACGAAGACGAAAAAGTGGGATTTTTGATTGGAAAGAAATACCCTCGCCGGCTACAGTGAAAAAAAGAAAAACAACCGAAGAACAGTCAACTTTGAAACAGGCTGATCCCTTTGAGTTTTGTGATGAATATGAGCCTGAAGTTGAGAATCCTGCTTCAAAACGCAGGCCTCAGCGTTCAATGAGTTTACGACGCAAAAGAGCTTCACCTGACACAGATTCAACTTGCGCTACTCCAACTATTAGTGACATATCGGAGCCTTCAAGAGCCAAAAAAGATTCATCTGACTTTGAAGATGAGAATAAGAAAGGCACTATTAGTGATGATGTTCAGAGCGTATTAAAGCATTCCAGGTCAACAAGTAGCAGGAAAGCATATGCGGCAACCACCAAAGAATCATCATTTACACGAAGATTGAGAAGTAGTCAACGCAAAGTAAACAAGGCTGAAGAAACACCGTCAAAAGATGTCAAACGGGTGGCACGACCCAAGACACCTACCAACACAACATCCGAAGAGAAAAAGACTACTGCTCAATCTGACGACCAGCCTCAGACGCCACAACAGACACAAAATGCAGCGACTGTCTCACTAGCCAATTCACCAGCAGAACGATCTGATGAAGATGATGCAGAGCAAGAGGAGACACAAGCTGTCTCATCAGTAATTAAGGAACTACCTATGCAACCTGTTATCGCGCGGCAAATATCTCCACCACCGCTCGAAGATCTACTTTTCGATACGCCTGCAATACCTAGTACTCCTACTTCAGACAAAAAAGAGGTCGCACCACGGCTAGCATCTAAACAAATTGATGCGTGGGAAATGTTGGAGCAAACTAGTGAGATCATTAAACGCAGTCCGGAGAAGAAAAATCAACGAAATGGTGGAAAACTTTTTAAGATGTTGACTGTCGCTAAACGAGAGGCTAGTAACGAATCAGCTATAAATACTAATTCCTCTGTGATGGGAGGAATAACGACAACAAAACAAAACGAAACTTTGAAGATAGGCGGCGAGACAGCAAGTTCAGCTCCAGTAATTGCCCCTACATACTCTCTACAACGATCTGGAAGAAGAACGTATGGGTCAACAAGAAGTTACCTTGACGACTCAGCGAGCTCCCGTCCAGGAACTTATAGTGAAATGTCTGAAGCTGAACTTCTCAACGTGTCGTTTACCAATACTAATGCTCAGTCTACTGACGATGACAATTCAAGCATGGTTGACGAGGAAAACGAGGGAAGTGAGGTTGTTCGTGTTAAATCTATTCATGAACTTCGAGCATCAGGTACCAATGCAAAGTTTCTGGATGACATGGAATATCTACTAGATGGACTGAAACCTTCATCGTCGATAGCTGCAAAAAGAATGGTCTATCTTGATCTGGCTTTAAAGAATTCCGACAAATCTTTTTTGCATAAACTAAAAACGGGCAATTTCTTACCACGAATTTTTAAAGCTATACCGGAACTAAGTAATGAGAATTCTGATGGTATTGAACGGTTTGCCATGGTGTGCATACTAGCAGGTGTATTACAAGATGAAGGTGTTGTTCGTGATTTAGTAGGACAATATAATGCGATTGAGCTGCTGGCTGAACTAGTTCGTGATGGACGTGAAGTCAGCACGGTAGCTAGGAGCTGTAGACTTTCTAAAGTCCAGCAAACTATGGTAGGTGATTTACAAAAATCAAAGAAAATGCTTACGGAATTTATAGGTTAAAGAGCTACAGGATGGAATTACTTCGTCAATACCGCGAGAAAGTCCGCTCATCTCTTGCCGATTGGTTTCGTCTTTAGTTCTCGCTGAGCTGGCAAGTAAATACATACAACACGAATTCCTACAGCAGGCATTTACAAAGGCCGATGTTTTGCAAAGAGTCGGAGACAGTGTACTAGATTTACTATCGGATTTTAGCAAAAGCGAAGGTCTCTATGATCTTGAGCTTGGTATTTCCGTTTTAGAAGAATGCATGGAATTGGCAGGTACACTTTCGTCGAATACCGAAGACATGATAATCAAGATTACCAGAATACTTTTAGAGTCTCTGCGAAAAACTGAGCGCGACACTCTAATAATATCAATACTGAAATTTGCGATTGTTGTGAGCAATAACACAGATCTAATATCTAAACTGTGTACCGATGATATAGTGCGCTTTTCAGCGTCTTGCGTGGAAAAGGTAGTCTGCGATGCAAACAGATTAGAAGATTATGGTGCAGATGCAAATATTGCTGTTTTTTCACTTGGTCTACTGATAAATTTTGCGGAAGATGCATCAGGGCGCAATATTCTGCTTAAGGAAGAGCATCTCGATACGTTAGTCAAATTATTTATGGAGTCGACGAAGCATGAACAGAAAACAAAATCATGGATGAAAGATATTTGCGGTTATCTGTCATTATTGTTTTCGCATTTTCCTTTTGAAGTGTTGAAAACTAAGGAAAAATTGGTTGAAGGCATTAAAATTGAGCTCAATAGTTATAAGGAGATTAATAGCAGTGCAGACATTGATGAAGAAAGAGGGAAAGGAATACTTGAGCAGCAAATTATCAAGGCGTTGGAAATATTGGAAAGATTTTAGTCTATAATAAAACATTAATTAAATTATATTTGATTGTGTGTAAGTGGTAGAGATAAAAAGTTGAAGTACCTTGTAAAATACTGGAAGCTAGAATGATAGGATGTTCATGGATAAAAAACCCCAGAATAGCGAAAGGCGGGGCAGTTAAGGGCTTTTACCGAGGAGCGAGGGAGCAAGGGTTCACTCGTTGAACCATTTATCTGAGTTAGACATAAGTTTATCTTTTGAATATTTACTTTTTGGATCAGTATATATTAGGACTCGTTTAAGATAGGATTGAAGTGTGACTGTCTTGTTTTAATTGCAGATATATACCATGAGTTCTTTTCCGGAGAAGGAGACAGAGGTGGATACAAGGACTGAGGATGATGATTTGGATGATCTTGATGATCTAGACGGTAAATATTGATGATTGTAATGCTTTCATGATGAATGCTTATTATATAGATCTATTGGACGAGTTTACAATTGCACCGAAACCTGTCAAACGTGAAATACCTTTGAATGAAAGCGTGGAGACAGCTAGTGTCCCAAAAACAACCGCGCGAGCTACGACTACAGAACATGGCCTTGACGCAGAAACCGAAGCATTGGAAGAAACAGAGGATGAATTTGCTAGACATCTAGAACAGGGACTTGAAAGTATGCTTTACGAGCTAGAAAATGACGCTGATGCACAAAAGAATTTCGAAGAGATAATGGCTGGTATTGGACAGTATACTGATGGTGGTGCCGGAAAAGAGGAACCTACGAAAAGCAAAGACGCACTACAAGACGCGATTGCGAAGACAATGGAGCGAATGAAGGAGTCGGGAGAAAAGGTCGAGCGTGAGATGCAGGAAGGTGCCGAAGAAGAGGATGAGTTTCTGGCAGCTATGATGGCTCAATTAGAACAGGCCGCTGGAGGTGAAGGTGAAGCAGGAGCAGGAGCAGGTTCGGATGAAGATTTGACGCGAATGCTTGCTGGTATGATGGAGCAACTGACTTCCAAGGATATTCTGTACGAACCGATGAAAGAGCTGGATGACAAGTACAATGAGTGGCTGGCGCAAAATAAATCCACACTAGAAGAGTCAGAAGCTGCTCGGTTCGCACTGCAGCGGAAGGTGGTGCGGGAAATTGTCGAACGATTTGAAAGCCCGACATATAGCGACGCAAATGCGCTTGACCGCGAGTACATCGCAGAGCGGATGCAGAGGATGCAAGAGTCAGGTGCACCACCAGGAGATATCATGGGAGAAATGGGCCCATCTGGTGGTGATCTGGCGGATCTGGGATTGAGCTCAGATCTCGCAGGCGGCTGCGCAGCGCAGTAAGCAAAAATAAAAGCAAGTACGCTACTCTAGATCCTGCATCATGACGTCTTTTTCTATTTGTTCCACGCCTTCCGCACTAGCAAGAAGCTCTTCGATCTGGAGTTGTTCAAACTGTTCCAGCTGGTCCAGTTCTTGCTGAGCAGACTGTTCATATTGCGCTTCATGCTCAATCGCTAGTAGCTCCTCGATAGTCAACTGTGCGGCTGCTGCTTCTGCTGCGAGCGCGCGGTCAACCTCGGCAGCCTCCGCCAGTTGTATTCGTCGAAGCAGCTAGAGGGGTTTACGCGTCAATCGCTGACCAATTGATAACACAAAAGCCTAAATGATAATACCTCATCGTCGCCTCCTCGGGCAGCGTGATGCAATTCTTCACGTTTCCTCGAGAGCAGATCGAGCCGCTGTCTACGCCGTCGCTCACGAAGAGGGTCAGGTGACTGAGCTTCTTGGGTCTTTTTAGGCGATATCTTTGCCGCAAAAGTGCGCTGCAGAGATGTCTGACGCCTATCCAGCGTGTCTTTATCGAGTTCCGTGCTCATTTCGGCATGACTCTAATATAGACGCGTTGTAAAGGCCACATTACAAACGCGCCCGGGGAGACCCTAGGGCAAGGGCTGATTTCAAAACTTTCGACCGGTGACTCTTCCGCGGCGCACAAGTTTTTCAGAAATCCGACAAGACACGAGCGCATTCTACCGAAAACACAAGTGCGCAGAAGGCGATTGTTGATTGTTTTTTTCCTCAAAAGCTTTTGTTTTTGTTTGTCTTAATTTCAGGAAGTTATTTGTGCTTTTGTGTATTATATTGTGATTAAGGAAAATGTGTGGAATTTTTGCGTGCCACCACCACCCGGACGTCATTGCCTTCAAGCCTAAGGCTTTGCAGCTTGCGAAACTGTATGTGGCCAAATCGCTGAAAATTTTTGAGGCTATAGTGTGTAAATACTAATATTTGTACAGTATTCGTCACCGCGGACCTGACTGGAGTATGTTGTTCCTGTAACGCCGATAGAGTTCCGCTAACATCCGCCAGGTGGAAACTTCACCAAGAACGACACTAGTATGTTTAATTTACATTGCTTCGATTGGTGTCTGTACTAATTATGTAGTCATTGCTCATGAGCGTCTTGCTATTGTTGGTCTTGACTCTGGTGCTCAGCCTTTACTCAACGAGGACCAAACTCTTGCTCTCGGTGTCAACGGAGAAATTTACAACCACGTTGTTCTCCGCCACAAGCTCTGCTCCGACTACCCTTTCAAGACTCAATCTGATTGCGAGGTCATCATTCCTTTGGTAGGTTTTTAGCTGATTCTTCCAAAATTCGAACTCAGGAATTGACAATCATTGATAGTACCAAAAATTTGACATCGAGTGCCCCAACTACCTCGATGGAATGTTCGCGTTTGTGCTCTACGATGCCGTGAAGGACCGTACCATTGCCGCTCGTGATCCTATCGGTATCACATCGCTTTACATGGGACGATCATCAAAGACTGGTGGCGCCGTTTACTTTGCGTCCGAGATGAAGTCGCTCGCCGAGGTTTGCGATGATATTACAGTCTTCCCTCCTGGACATGTGTACGACTCTGCCACTGACAAGCTTACACGATACTTCAAGCCTTCGTGGTGGGATGGATCCAAGACTCCCTCCACTCCTTTGGACTTGATGGCCATCCGCACCACACTTGAGGCATCTGTACGTAAGCGTCTCATGTCTGAAGTTCCTTACGGAGTTTTGCTTTCAGGAGGTCTTGACTCTTCGTTGATTGCTTCTATTGCCGCTCGGGAAACCAAGAAGGCTCAGTTTGAGGCTGCTTCGTCTGATTCGCTTACTGGTGTTGATGAGAATGGACATTTGGCCGGAGGAGCCTCGTGGCCAAGACTACACTCGTTCGCTATCGGACTTCCCGGAGCGCCCGATTTGATTGCCGCCCGTAAGGTTGCGGACTTTATTGGCACTGTTCACCATGAGCACACTTTCACACTTCAGGAAGGTCTTGATGCACTTTCAGATGTCATTTACCACTTGGAGACATACGATGTTACCACTATCCGTGCGTCCACCCCTATGTACTTGCTTTCCCGAATGATCAAGGCTGGAGGAGTTAAGATGGTTTTGTCCGGTGAAGGATCGGATGAGATTTTTGGAGGATATCTCTACTTCGGAGCTGCACCCAACAAAGAAGATTTCCACGCTGAGACAGTTCAGCGCGTGAAGAACCTTCACTTTGCAGACTGCTTGAGAGCCAACAAGTCCACATGCGCATGGGGACTTGAGGCCCGTGTTCCATTTTTGGACAAGGCATTTTTGGAGTTGGTTATGAACATTGATCCCCAGGAGAAGATGATTACTAAGGACAGAATTGAGAAGTACATTTTGCGAAAAGCATTCGACACCAGCGATGAGCCGGACGTTGAGCCATATCTTCCTGACGAGATCTTGTGGCGTCAGAAGGAGCAGTTCTCAGACGGAGTTGGATACAGCTGGATTGACTGCTTAAAGGACACTGCTGAGAAGCTTGTCAGCGATGAGGAGATGGCCAACCCCAAGGCGCACTGGGGCGATGATGTTCCTACAACAAAGGAGGCTTACTGGTACCGATGTATGTTTGATGAGCATTTTCCCAGCAAGACATGTGCCGGTACTGTCATGAGATGGATTCCAAAGGCTGATTGGGGATGTGCGGAGGATCCTTCTGGGCGGTATGTTAAGAGCCATGTGCAGGCGGTTTAAGAGATAGAGTATGCTTTTTTTTTTCTCAGTTATTTATATATATAATATGTATTAGTTGCTAATAGAATTTTTGTCTTTATATTGTGTAACTACATGTTTAAACGTAAGTATAGCATGATTATTGTCGAGTGAGTTGATGCTGGCGAGAACTCGAAAGTCCATTGTGTGCAGGGTAATCTTAGTAGGGCTTTAGGGATATTCTCAGGGTTATATTAGGGTTACATTT